>JBBIGA010012835.1:0-15055 GCA_037576975.1 Alestes dentex | reverse complement strand
AGCTTGCTTTGTGCACTGGGACACAGTCATGCTGGAATAGAAAAGGTTCTTCCCCAAACTGTGTCCACAAAGTTGTACAAAATGTTTTGGTATACAGAAGCATTAAGATTGCCCTTCGCTGGAAATAAGGGGCCTAGCCTAAACCTTGAAAAACAGCTGTGTCCCAATACTTTTGTCCATATAGTGTATGCTAAATAAAATAAAAAATGAAGCCCTAGTATTACTTGTAGTTTCCATTAGAAACCTTGTTTGACTTTATCAGTCATCAGTTCATTAAATCAAATCAGGGGCTGATTTCACAAATCCAGACAACGACTGGAGGAACCGAGGAGGAATCTGGAACCGAACCTGTGTTCTTCTCACCAGCTCTCACAATATCAACTACTTTTTTACAAATAAAACAAGTCTTGGTACTTTTTACTGCTTTTTACTGCTTGTTTGTTTTCATTTATTCTAATGTTAACGAGCAGAAAGACACATGATCACACGCTTAGAAAAATGGATTTAGTTTGCATAGGTGCCTAAGACTTTTGCATGTGTGTTGGTTTTCATGACATCACAAATATAATGACTAAAACATTGCCAGACTGAACTGTATATTTAAAATAAAAATCTGTTTCATATTTTAGATGTAACGTTCAGGTTGCTAGGGTGAGTCCCTCTTGTAGAGTGGCCTGACCAGCAAGACGCTGCGCACTGACCACTTTAATTCTCCTCCTCCTGAACTAAATAGATTTTGCAGTGGTAGCACTTCCTGAAGCAATCTCCTGATTCCGCTCCCTCCCTTTCTTTCTCCTGCCCTCTCTTTCTCCCAGCCATTCTATCTCTTTCTCCTCTTTCTCTCTCTCTTTCTCTCTATCTCTCTCTCCACCCCCGCTCTCTGTTTGCAGACCGCTGAGAGTGGATTGTGTTTCTGTAGCTCAAGCGCTGGCCCTTTACTTGTCAATACTTGTGTGGAATTTTTAATGATGTGTTTATTCATTCGGTTTTTGGAGACAGCTATGATGTCAAAAGCTGTGATGTCATGAAGCCTCCAAACCGATGTCACAGCAGCTGCTGAAAAAATAATGTATACTTGAAGTTAACAGATACAGAGTGAAGCAGTGCAGACCCTGCTAAGAAAAATAATACTGTGTGTGTGTGTGTGTGTGTCTGGGATGTAGATAAGAAGTGTGTGTGGGTGTGTGTGTCGATGAGCAGAGTGTGTAGAGTATTTCATGGCTGAGGGATCAGATGGAGTGAGGTGAAGTGTGTGTGAATGATGGTGAATTTTGCAGTCAGCTGGAGAGTAGAGCAGAATCCTCCTCTTAGCTTCTCCTGCTTCTCTTCTCTGCTGGAGTTCATCAAGAGCCTCACACACCTGCACCACTCAGCTTTACACGCACTTAACCCAACAAACACACAGCTGTCCCACCAGTTTAGGTGACTTTAGCATGAGACACCAATAAACTGCAGTTCGGTCTTGTTAATCTCAGTTTCTGAAATAATCTTGGTCTTGCACTGTAAAAAAAATAGTGAAAAAAAAAAAATAATAAAAATAAAACAAAACAAGAAAAAAATCGGACAAAATCATCTGCCAATGTAGTGAGAAAATATCACTTGTTTTAGAACAAAAATGTATCTCACATAGTCAGGTCAGTCGTTCTTAAATTAAAAAAAAAAACAGTTAAACAGTAGAGCAATAAGAGTCTGACATAGAAATTTACATTTACGGCATTTAGCTGACGCACCTCAGTGCTCAAGTAGTCCACATCTGTTTCTTAAACCTGTAAAGCTAAACTTAAATCAACGTTCACTATTCATTCAAGTTACTGAACAATAGGTACACCTAAACAACACCTGTCAAAGTCAGACAAAAGTAAGGAAGGGATGGGGATAAGAGGGTTTTTTTTTGGGGGGGGGCATGCGAGAGACATGGTTAGTCATTAAGGTGCTCCTTGAAGAGGTGGGTCTTCAGGCGATGCTTGAAGACAGCGAGGGCTCTGTAGATCTGATCAGAAGAGGGAGATCATTCCACCACTGGGGGCCGAGACTGAGAAGGGTCTTGACGCATGTGCTGCGGAGGCTCAAGACGAGTCGTGCTTGAAGCCCTGAGAGCATGAGAAGTGACACATTGTTTGATCAGTGCTGTTATGTATGGGGGTGCAAGTCCATTCTTGGCCTTGAAAGCAAGAGTTAAGGACTTAAACTTAACGCGAGCAGCCAAGGGGAGCCAGTGAAGGTTCCTTAGTAAAGGTGTGGTGTGAGTGAACTTTGGAACATTGAAGACTAACCTCGCAGCTGCATTCTGAATCAGCTGAAGTGGTTTTGTTACCTTCAGTAGAAGTCCAGCCAGTAGAGAGCTGCAGTAGTCCAGTTTGGAGATGACCAGAGACTGGACAAGACATGTGTCATTGCAGCGCCTCCTGTGGATGAAACGTCTCTTTTCAAGATTTCCTGTGGTGTCTTTCTAGAGCCAGTTTGCCTTGGTATTGTGATAGATCAAGTCACGACACCTTCTCTGACTATATCTTGATTATCGTGAGGGCATCAAGGTCACTGAATAATTGCATGCATCATTAAAGACAGATTTAGACCACCAGTGTAGAGTAACAATATATATTACTAATTTAATGCAAGCACACTGTTCTATTATTTTATTTATCATTTCTCCCTCTTTCCTTGTTGGGGCACAATTATTTTACCTTTGTTTGCTTAACCCTAAAACAAATAATATGTTGTGATACCTATCATGTTATCATAAATATTGTGATATTACATTTTTTCAGGTAGTATCACCCACCCTTACACTAGACAGCAATGAATGTCCAAATCGAAACAAACTCTCCCTAGTTTAACTGTGAAATTTGACTCCAGAGAAGCTTTGTAAACTGTCCAAGGCCTCATGTGTTCTCGACAATGCTCTAATGCACTCTCGCTCTCGCTCCTGCTCTCGCACACACACACACACACACACACACACACACACACACACACACACACACTCGCTCCTGCTCTCTCTTGTCTTTTCACTGCCTCTCACTCAGACTAAAGTGGCTCTTCTGACACTAGCACCTAAAGCAGGTGTCATTCTGGAGCTCTCACAGCTTTTCCCTCCGCCGCGGCAGGAGCAACAGCAGCTGCAGCGCATTCTGCTTCAGGCTCCACCGGCTGTAGATGAATGTTTATCTGACTCAGAGCCAGCATGGAGAAGACCGTTTTAAAGACAAAAGATAAATGCGATCCCGTTTAGCCGCTTTCCTAATGAAAATGTCCCTGACATTATGACTAACGATGCATTGCACAATCAAACGCAGGCCACGGTGCTCAGGAAGAAAAACAATGCCGAATTTCAGCTGGTAATTACATTTTTCTGTGCTATTCCGACTGTACTTTTCAAAGTAAATGAAGAGGCTTTGAATTTGTTAGTGCAGGTGTGAATAATCCCCTAGTTTTTCCAGGAAACAGCTCAGACTCTGTGCTGGATAACAGGTGTGGGTGGAGAGATACAGCAGGGCTACTTGAACGGCTACTTGAACTTGGTTTGATCATGTGGTCTGAGCAAAATGTTATTTTATGGGTTGCAATGTTTCAGCATCAGTTTAGTTATTGATAAGGGTCTTAATCTTAAAGGAAGCAATAAGGGTGCCATAATATTGCACATTCAAAAAGGGATGCCACATGGCGGGGCTCGCTAAAGAGCAACACTCATGCGTTTAGGTTAGAATCTGAACGCGTTGTGGATTTATTATGATTTCACATCTAGAATATCATTTTTCAGGATAGTAAGACAGCAATAACTATCAAACTCAATCATAAAATACTCACTTTCAGTACTGTTTAAACATTTGGGATCACTTGCCATTATAGTTATAGAAATATATAAAAAATAAACTTTTTTGATGTTGTATTTACTACTATTCATGAGAATTATCTTCAGATTGCCTGCCTCAAGATTTGATCTTCACTGCTGAAAACCAGGCGTCTCTAAATACTAATTTTTTTAAAATAGATTTTTGATGCTGAACAGCATTCTCAGTCTTTTCAAAATCATCTTCAGCCCTCGTTACTGTTGCTATGTGGGTTCGAACAGAGTAGGATGAGTCCCCCCAGTCTTGGTTCCTCTCTAGGTTTGCTCCTTCTGACCTGAGGGTTTTTTAATGGCCCTGTCCTGTCACCTTAAACTTCCTCACTGGAGGATCAGACACATTTAACACATTTTTACAATTTTTTAACTGGTCATACTTATTTGTGAAGTTGCACAGGACTAACATATAACAATCATTGTATACGATGCAAGGTCATGAATTTTCATGGCCGATTCTACTCTGTGGCAGCAGGAAAGTGGGTTGGGTGCGCTTACCTGGCATTTATTTCATAAACTTACAGCGTAGATTAACCACAGAAAATAATAATAATAAACTGACTGATTGCCAATTACATGTTCTGATCCTGGCCGGCTCTGATCATGCATCCCCAGTTTTAATATGATTTTTCCTGGAACAAAACTAGTTGTATTTTATTGAAAACATTGATTCCAAACATAACCCCTTTCTACAGAGCTCCTAGTGACCGTTCCACTGGTGGAATGAAAATAGACCTTTATTGAGATTTATATCAAAAATAATTACAATCCAGTATTTTAATTCATATAAGAATTGAAATGAATACACCTTCAAATTTTTTTATGTAATGAAAAATCTTAAAATTCAGTGCAGGGCTGTTGGACCTCTTGAACAGTGCGAAATTGCATTTAATGGCCATGAAAAGGGGTTAAGTGTGTAAGCGTGTCATTTTAATCAGAAGTTTCCACTTTCAGCTTCAGCGAGTCACGAATGAGAAATAACATTGAATTCCCAAACGCTGGAATGGTCTACCTCTCTATGTAACATAGTCAGCTTTTAAATCTTATCTCTAAAACTTTTTCCTCCATTTGAGAGCTTTTTGTTTTATTATCCAACTCTTTGTTTTATATGGCCGAGCATCGCTTTCCTTATTTCCTTCTCCTACATTGTTTTATCTCTGTTTTTTCATCCTGCTTTTCGTCTATATTGGACAGTGGGAGAGTTAGTACCTCGTGGCTCTGTTTAGTGTATTTGTTTATATGAGGGTACTGTCCCTGTGTGTATGCTTGAAGGTATTTTTATTATAGTATTTTTGTGTGTATTATTCTAGCACTGTGGTTGTTTTAAATGTGTTTAGAAATGAAGTTGAACTTGAAGTTGAATTACACCTTGCTTTTGTGAGCAGAAGCTATAGCTGTGACTTCCGAGCTTTAAAGATAAAGGAATGTTGGAGCTGCATGAGATCCGTCCCGGTGTGTCCGGAGCTTCCACCCAGAGAGGTCAGAGCAGGTTGTATTACAGGCTGGCCTGCATTAGATGGCCAGCTGAGCAAAGTGGGAGGAAAGCTATTTCAGAAAGCTTTTCCAGGCTGTCTGCCCTCAGCTCACCTCCGTGTGTGTGTCTGAGTATATCAGTGTGTCTGGTTGCGATTCTCCCTGTGTATGTGTGTGTTTGCATATAAATAGAGGTGTGTGTGTGTGTGTGTGTGTGTGTGTGTGCGTGTGAGACGGCCTGGGTTTTCTGCTGGCTGCACTTGTTATTGCCATCCAGCATGCTAATGCAAGTGGGGAGCGGCCGGGCAAAAAAGCTTTCATTCATCCCAGGGTGGATGTAGTGACCCCAACAAGCACACGAATCCATCCGTATGCGCCCGACTCTCGGAAACGTGGCACAGGATGACCAGAGAAATGTAAACAGTCCTTACTCACTGTCAGCGGCTCAGCGGAAAAAGGACCCCTAATGGAAAACTATTTCTCACTCTTTTGAAAAAAAGGATTTGATGAAACAGTTACAAAACATATAATTCATTTTCCAGTCCATGCGGTCTCTACAGTCCTGTGCAAAAATGTAGGCATCCTCAGTCAGATTATGCCGCTGAAATGAAGTACACGTCCTTTATACGGAACACACATCTGTATGCATGCTTCTTTTCACACTGAAAAAATGATGATTGGTCTAATGGTTTATTCCAATGACTGTCAGCGTTCATACCACTTCCTGCCGTAAAATGACTCCGACGTAGAAAAAAGCAGCCTTTTAAGACTAAAGCTTATTGGAGTAAGCCATTATGAAAGTTTGTGTACTTTTATGTACGTATGTTGTTATTAGAAGTATTATGTATCTTTATGAATGCTGCTCTACAGTAAAGTGTTATCAACACTTTTGTTGGCATCTTTTGGTGCGATGTTGAATATGTCACTCTGAGCCCTAAGTTAAATGCGATAACGTGTTCAGCTGTACCAAAATATACAGAGAAACGTGTCCAATGACTGGAAAGACCTTTGTAATTCTCTGATCAGTTAAATATGATTTTGATTACACTTTTATGGCGGAGATTTATTTGTGATAATGGGGCAACAGCAACCTCTAACTGAGCACAGAGGTGAGCTGTTAACTACATTGGAAATATGCCACGCTGCTTTTTGTTTTGGCAGTGCCATTAGGATCACATGACCTGTGTGAGTCAACGCCTCACTCTGGGGAAACTGCCACAGACACGAGCATAAGGCCATGAATCATGTTTTCCATACCTCTGTACTCTCTACGGCTTGCAGTACTTGCGTCCAGTGTGTGCAGTGTGTAGAATCTCCACACATTGATGGGTTGGGATGTGATGTGATTGTAATGTAATGTAGGGTCAGCACTGCACTGTCTTTTCCATCCATTTATTGGCAGTTGCATTAGGGGTACGAGTGCTAATATCGGTCAGGAATCTGCCATTTATAGGAAATATAAAAAAATCATTTAACATCTATGTTAATAAATTCCTTGATTAAAAACTAGAAACCTATTTACATTTTACTACATAAATGTGAGTTGGTGACACACCCAAGTGATAATAAAGTCAAGTAGGTGTTTATTGTCTTTTCATCCATCTACACAGTACACAGTGAAGTAAAACAACATTCCTCATGACTGTGGTGCAAACCAAAAACAGAACACAAGACCAGCACGGGTGCAGACAGGGCAGGACTAGCCAGAGGGACATGAGAAAGAAAGTGTTCAATAATGTTCAAACCTCAGGAATTCCAGATTTCATAATACCTTCTTGTCCACACAATTCTTGTCTTTCTTAACATTTCAAATGTTCAGAACAAAAAAGCATCAGTGAAAGCATCTTGTCCATTTCTCTGTCGCCAGCCATCATCCATGAAACTGCATTATTCACCCTTAAATGGTCTATATTCTGGTGTGTAGAGTAAACAAAAACATGATCCTCAAATTTATTACTCCAACAAATGGGCAGCAAGATGATCCATCACTCACACTGCCACTGGCACTGCGGATCGAGCTCATTCATTTCTTGCCTAAAGTGTGAGGCTAGACTCTATAAGGAGTATTTAAAATAAGAAGTATTATCACAATGTGATGTATGCAATTAATAATAAGCAATCACAGGACCTGGTCATCATCAATAAAAATTTGCGCTGTTAGGACATGGTGTGCCATCTTTAAATAATATTAGCAAAACTTCGATCCTGCGAGGATCCCACACACAGTCCTCCTCCAGTCCACTGGGTACCATTCCGCATCTAGGAGGAACCCAAGCGGTGTCAAATCCCGCTTTGTGCCAGGTGTACTGTAGAGGATGACCCTGTTTGTTAATCTTGATGACTTTTCCCACCTGCACTCTTAGCTTTAGGATAACTCGTTCTTCATTCGGACGCAAGCGTTTTGGGTAGGCTAAAGCCTTTTTAAAACTCCGACTCACATAGACGCCAGGTCCCAGCATGCCCCCAGAGGAGGGAACGAAGCCCTCACGCTTGATCTTGAAGGCATTGGCCAAGGTTGTGCCATGGTACATGATGAGGATCTGCCCTGCCATTGGGTATGAGCTTCTTAGTTTGTGGTGCCTCTGGTACTAGCCACATGACAATGTAGCGAGTGGTGTGCCTAGACCAAAGGGAAAGGAATGTATATTCTATTTATATATTGATACTTTATCTCATAGGCAAAGTGATTCCAGAAAAAACACTCTCTCACACACACACACACACACACACACACACACACACTTATGCATATACATATGTGCATCTTATCGCTCAGGTCTACAGCACTAAACTAAGACAAACATTTCTATACTAAATATATCAATATATCTACATTGTTATGTATATACATACATACATATGCAACTCCAGAAAAAAATTATAGACCACTGCATAAAAGTTTTTCAGGTTTTCAGATTGAACTGAACAGCTTTGCCTTAGATTGAACTGAACAGCTTTGCAGGCAATATTTCTCCAAAATAATTTCCAAATAAAAATATTGTTCTTTAATGCTAGTAATAAGGGAAATGCTGCAGTGTTGACAGAACTTCAAAGAAAACAAATCTCTTGTTCACTCCAACAAAATGGCAATAATTACCTTTAACGCACCTCTAGTAGTGTTTTACCATCCAACTGGTCTCATTGCAAGAGAAGAGTGTTGATTACAGCAGAGTTTTTATACTTTTTTCTCATCAAATAAGATGTGATTCAGGTGATCACTAATCAGTACCTCATAAAGCAGAATGAGGTGCTTGTGTAAGAATTTAACAGACACTGGCATGGAATGGTTGTCACACTCACAGAGATGCTGATTTAAAAATGAATTGCAGCGGTCTCTTATTTTTTTTCCGGAGCTGCTAATATCATCTCATATCTAATCGCTCAGATCTACTGCTTTGCATGGCTCTACATACATGGCTCTCCAACTTTGCACACGGAAACAAAGCACTGCATCTTGAAAATAGAATTCATAACTGTATAGCAAAAGGAAAAGGGCAAAAAATAGTTATTGTTAATATTCTTCTATTAATGTTTGTGTAACAAGATTTGGACTATTTCTAGTGGTCCATTCACACAAGGACTGTTAGCATCTTTATAATATGACAGTAAGATAAATATGCAGAACACTATCTTCCAATAAGTTTGATCATTTCGAAAGATATCAAAAGACTCAGCCACTCACCTGCACGGCAATCTAAGTGAAAAATGCCTCTATTCTTCTTTCACTTTTATTTATACAGCGCTGTTCCTGTAAAGCCCACAAACCAGTTCTACAGCTTTGACCTTCATACAGGAGTGGTGTTATTTAGAATTCCACATCATCTGACTCTGGAGTTAATGTTGTTTGTAGTCTCTGTATTTACTACCTTTACTATTAAATATTGAGGTTCCTTATCAGTTCTTAAATTGGATTTACTTTTTCCAGGAAAATCTTTTAATTAGTAGAAACTCATTACTGCAAAAAATTGTACTGACTAGTGAAATGATCTTAAAACTATTCAATAAACTGTATGCAATATTTCTCATATTCAGGCTGCATTATTTATTTACATTGTTTTATATTTTTCAGGTGTCTTTATCGACCCTGGTAAATGTCTGCAAGAAATAATGTTTGAAGCAAAATAATATTAAATGGTCTCAAAACAGATATCCAGGTCCTATAGCCTCAAAAATGGCCTGAAATCGCTCACACTCATATCCTGTTGTTTTCTACACAGTTAGAACAGAGGCACAACAACTTCCCTTTTCACAATTCAATAGATAAACCATCGACAAGCTCAGTTCTTCAGTGAGAAATAGCTTTATCTTGACATGTTTAGATATGATCTTTAAAGGTACCTGTTTTTCTACCTTTGTGTTTCATGTTTATGTCATAGGGTGTGTCACTCAGACCCATGCTGTAGCACTCAGGGAGACTGTAAATGAACATGGTTTCTCTAATATGACTGAACAATCACTGTCCATATCTGACGTAATAAGAGGCTGAGGTTTAATAAATAAATAGACGTTCTGTGTAGATGCCTTCTCTCCTTGTATCACAATGCATAATTTCTTCTCACTTTAAGTTATATGCTGGTTGGCCCTATGGTGTATGTGGGCTGCTTAGATTTAAAGACTCAATAATCATGTCAGTGGCCAACAGTTAACCCTCAGACTGCTTCATGATGTTTTGTATCATAGATTTACTGAATAGCGTTTGACCATCTGGGGTCCTGCTTGTATTGCAGTGTTAAAGAAATCCTGTTTCATTTTAAAATGCAGAGTGACGCAACATATTCTACATTTAAGCTGTGGCAGTGAATACATTGTCACTGTCTATTCAAAACCTTGGAGACACAAAAAAAAACTTGGAGATACAAAAGCCTTAGATTTGAATGGACCTTTGCTATTGCTCTGATCATTATGAGATTTTGACATGTTGACAACAAGGAGAAGATAAAAGGTTTTGTCCCAAAACCAACTATGCATTATAGATAATGCCCTTTTCTGACATACTCTTAACAATGAGAATGCCAGAACAGGTTCTTTGCAGGATCCCTTCAGATTAACCATTTACCTCCATCAATGAAAACATTTCTGTAAATGAGATGTACAGTATAAATGTTAAGAATCTTTTTTGAGGTTTAATGGACCGCCATTTGGTATAAAGGTTCTTGGTCAAACCCTTATATTGCTAAAGAATCTTTGCATTAGGTGAAGCTTCTTTGAGCTTCTTTGTACCCTTGAAAGATTTTCCAAATTCATGCATCTCATTAACACTAATTGTTCTTTAGGGAACTAAAATGGTCCTGCAATTTTGTGGCACCTTGTTTTAAGAGTGTCTTAGCGAACAAAACAAAGCCATAGCTATAGTTGTGGAATGTGCTGATGATGGTGAGCTTTTTCAGATTATATGAAACTTCTTCAGTACTGACTGGTCTATAAATAATCAGTTTATAAAATATACAAGTCAGACAGGTTTGGGGTTATTGTTTGATTTGGAAAGATTTTGAATGTCCCATTTTGAATGGCATATTTTCTCCTCGAAGCGGCATCTTTAGCTTCAGATAAATCGTGTTCATGAAGTGGAAGGAACAAGAACACTTGTCTGGGGTGATGTGCAAACTGGGCATGAGGACTTACTGGGGATAGCGTGAAAACAAGTTGCGGTATGGGTGTTGATATGGGAATCCACCGAGGGCGTTGTGAAAATCCATGTGGGGACGGATAAGACTTGGATACGAGAACCATTTGGGGATTCTTTGAAAAGTAACAGGGGGAGACATGGGAGGTAAATACAGGGAGGCTCTGAGGACAGTAGGATGAGGTAAACCACTTCGATTAAGTCAGGAGGAGGTGTAGAACCAGCATTCGAGAACCCAGAATAGGTTTCTTTGTCTTGACTTTAGATTTTTTTTTCTTTTTGAAAAGGCCAGATTACAAGAATTCAGTTCAATTCAATTTTATTTATATAGCGCTTTTTACAACCAAGTTGTCACAAAGCAGCTTCACAGAATACAGGTCCGAGCCCCTTGTGAGTGAGCCACAGGTGACAGAGGAGAGGAAAAACTCCCTCAGCTGGAGGAAGAAACCTTGGGAGGAACCAAGCCTCAAAAGGGGAACCCATCCTCCTCAGGTCGACCCGGAGAGAAAGAAAAGAGTGTCTTTGTGGGGATAAATAACAAGAGAAGGCCTTCATGAATAAGATTATTGACAGATATGCCATCTATGGCCATGTCTCTCTTTCTCCATTTTCCCTCTCTCCATCTCTGTCACATGCAGTCCAGCAGTCCCTGACCTCGAAATCCCCTGGCTCTGTCTTATGTCATCCTCTCCTCTCCACACATCTCTCAACTCACCCGACTCTCTTCAGCCTGTCTGTTCATCTGTCTCTCCATCATCCCTCAGCGTCTCCTTCGCTCACGCACCCCCCCTTCTCCCTCTGACATCTTCATTAGCATGGTTGACTCACGCCGTTGTGCTAAAACGCTGAACTGCAGGCGACTTCACAGTCGCAAACAGTTAGCGCGTTTCAGATCAACCCCAGCAGCGCCGCAGCACTGTGAGCATCGTGAGATCCCGGGGAGCGCATCAGTTTAATGCACTTTTGCTTACATAAGCTAATCTGAAAAGAATACTTTAGCCAAAGTGCTAATGTCGCTAATAATGAGTGAAAGGCAGCAAGAAGACAGCGTTAAACGAATGTGGGCATGCAATAATTCACTAAAATGTCAGACTTCTCATTGAATCACTCGATTCTTCTCATGTTTAAGTATAAGCACATCATCAGATGGTCAGTGGGCTAGCCAGTCTGCGTTTTCTGAGTCATTCGTGATGACAAACTGGCTCTCTTCTGCGCTCGCAATGCATGTTTTTGCTATTATGCCCTTCCTAGTTTTGCTTAGTCATCTTAAGTTTAACACGCAAGTCCTGACTCGATTTAACGGTGGAAACCTCCTTCTCTTACGTAAGAGAATATGGATGGTGTTAATAATGAGAGAAAGGAGGCAAGCATAATAATTCATGCTAATTTGCCAACATTAAATGCCATTCTTCACACAAAAATGCTGTTAAAATGAAATAAAGCTAGCATAGCAGTAGTTAGATTTATACAAATTAGGTCTCACTAACTACTCATTAGATTTAATTGTTTGTTAGTGGGCTATGTCTTGCATCAAAGCTCAGGCTAATTCACCAAAATTAGTTGAAATTCTTCACAAAAAAACATGCTGCTAAAAATGGATTAAAGCTAGCAAGGCAACAGTTAGTTTTGTACAAATTGCTAACCACTCCTTAGCTTTTATTGTTTACTAGTATGTCTTGGTGAAATTGCATAAAGCTTGTACTAATTTTATAACATTTGCTGCCATTCTTCTAGTGTTGCTAAAATGAAATGAAAGCTAGCAACGCAGTACCTAGCTGTATACAAACTTGCTGGCTAGTCATCAGTTTTCTATATTTATTAGCATGTCTTGGTGAATCATGCTAGCTCATGCTATTTTGCAAACACTGGATGTGATTCTTCACCCAAAAATGCTAATGTTGATGCTGAAAATGAATTAAAGATGGGAGGGCAACAGTTAGCCACCTACAAATTGCTAACAAGTCATTAGCTTTCATTGTTTATTAGTTTATCTTGCCGACGCATCCCTTTGTGGCTCATATCTTCTCTAGCTCAGATGTCCAGAGCTTGAGCAGAGACATCAGTCAGAGTGTGGCAGGAATTTTGAACGGGTTTAGCCTCACTTTCCGCTGTAACTTAACTGGATTTGACCTCCAAAGGGGCTCTGAGTCGGCTAGACAGGGCTTCCACTCTTCTTACCCCAACGGAGGTGTGCCATGCCTGGGAGTGTGATCACAGACGGCTGGATGATTTATGGAGGCTCTCAAACCTCTGAACACATGAGAGCCCACCTCATCTCAAGCGGGCGGAGAGGGGAGGCGGAGGGGGAGGGGGAGCCACTGCACTGGCGGGTGGGAGGGAACAGGGGCTTTATCTTTAGATCCTGACGAGAAACACGCTGTCAGAGGAGAGGAAACGGCCAGCATTAAAGGCCTCCTCTATTTTTCAGCTCTCTCTGCCTCTCTCACGCGCCGCCCGCACCCTCCCTCTCCTTTACCCTTCGGCATCTGCCTCTCTCCCCTCTTTTTTCTCTCCCTTACAGTTCCCTTCTTCCACATGCTACCCCCCTTTCTTGCTCTTTCTCTCTCTCTCCCTCTCCACTATTTCTCTCTCTTTCTCTCTTTCTTTCTCTCTCTCCAATTCTACCTCTTTCTCTCTCTCTCTTTCTCTTTCCCTCCCTCCATCTCTCCCTGCCTCCTTCCTTCTCTTTCTCGCTCCCTCCTATTCTCTTTCACTGTCTCTCTCTCTCTCTCTCTCTCTCTCTCTCTCTCTCTCTCTCTCTTTCTTTCTCTCCCTCTCTCTGTCTCTCCCTCCCTCCTTCTCTCTCTCTCTCTCTCTCTCTCTCTCTCTCTCTCTCTCTCTCTCTCTCTCTCCTGATTCTATTTATCATGGTAAATCTGGGCGACAGTGCTTAGCTTGGCCGTGGCGTCGCTTGTAGTAGATGTTGACGGGAAGAGATTGTTCTTGCCTTGAAGAGAACCACGGACGCAGCACGCCTTCACAGCCTGACTTGATGGTCAGGTCACCTTGGAGATGGGGGGCTTTGTGTACAAGGTGATGGGAGGGGTGTCGAAAATAAAGCTGCCCGCTCAGAGGGAATTCGTTCAGCTGTTGCTGCAGGTTTGAATAGCCTTTCTAATATTACAGAGAGGAGAAACCAATAATAACTGCACATTAAGGAGCAATGCTAGAGGACATGGGGCCTGGTATTAGGATGCTGCTGCTGCTGCTGCTGCTGTGTATGTGTGTGTCTGTATGTGTGTGTCTGTGTGTGTGACCTAACTAATAGGCAGTATTCCAAAATGCTCTCACACCATCTATGCACTTCTGATCACTATTTGGTTCTATGCAGCGAAAAGTACCAGTCTCATCCTAGTTTGCGACAAATACCACAAATACCAGCTCTCCGACTTCTGGAGAATGTGTTTGTGTGTGTGTGTGTGTATGTGCCCTGTGATGTAACCTAATGTATTCAGACACTATCAATTATGCAAGATATATATATATGATGTGACAGTGTCTTATCCCTCATAGCATATTCCATATGATGGAAGTCCCAGTAGTGTTTCCAGTGGATCATGTACTTCGATTGCACAGTACAAACCCGAGGTGTTCACCCAGATTCGCTTCCCACTCTGCCTTTCGCTGCAGAACCTGCCAGAACGGCGGCGTGTGGTGGTGCAGAGGTGAAAGCCCCGTCCTCCAGGCTAAAACCCCCGGGATTCCCAGGCACGAATCCTCAGTGCAGGCCGAGTGAGTCATGGAGAAGTCAACACACATACTTTCCACCACCATGCCCTTGAGCAAGACACACTACCTGCATGTTTTCTACAGTACAGTGGGTCTCAGCACCATTCCAGCAGTGGCATCGAAGCACCTGATCCAGCTAATTACAGCCTTAATGGGTTGAACCAGCATGCACTTTAGAAAAAGGTCCCTAAATAGTTCTTAGCTTGGACAGATCTACACTTGGAATGGAACCTGTGAAAAAAGGTTCCTTAAAAAAGGTTTGTATCAGTCATAATTCACTTTGACCTGATCATTTTTCATCCTCTCTCAATTACATTTAAATATAGACTTGTTTAGTTACTGTGTACATATGTATACACACACACACACACACACACACACATATA
>JBBIGA010012826.1:0-15056 GCA_037576975.1 Alestes dentex | reverse complement strand
TCCATCTTCTGTCTGTAGCTGTCTTTTCCGTCCCTGATCAGTCCTTTCAGCTCTCTTTGCACCCTTTTCAGCTCCTCATTGTCTCCTCTTCTGCTTGATCACGGCTTTTATTTCTGGCATAATCCAAGGTTTGTTGTTGGAGAAGCACCGCACAGTCCTGGTGGGTACAGTGTTCTCCACACGGAAGTTAATGTAGTCCGTAACACAGGCGACAAGGCTGTCTATGTCCGCCCCATGATCATCACAGAGCACCCCCCACACAGTAGACTCAAAACAGTCTTTCAGAGCCTCTTCGCTCTCCTCCGACCATCTCTGTACTGTACGAGTGACTGGTGGCTCCCTGCGCACTAGGGGCGCGTACTCAGGAACAAGGTGCACTAGGTTGTGATCTGATCTCCCCAGGGGAGGGAGAGATGATGAACTGTATGCCCCTTTTGTGTTGGCAGACAGTAGGTCCAATGTTTTATTGTCTCTGGTGGGGCATGTCACATACTGGGTGAATGTGGGCAGTGTAGAGTTCAGAGACACATGATTGAGGTCACCAGATATTAAAAAAAGAGCTCTAGGAGATTGCATTTGCAGTCTGCCGCCCACAGAATGAAGAGAGTCACAGGCTGCCTCCGCGTTGGCCGAGGGGGCGACATACACCGTTATCGTGATAACATGCGAGAATTCCCTCGGGAGATAGTACGGGCGCATGCCAACGGCTAACAGTTCAATGTCTCTGCTGCAGAGTTGCTCTTTCACAGTGATGTGCCCAGGGTTACACCATCTGTCATTCACAAACACTGCCAGTCCCCCTCCTTTCCTCTTACTGCTCTCCCTCGTCCTGTCCGCCCGCAGCAGCTGGCAGCTCGTGTCTGGAGTTAGCGGTGTTAACCAGGACTCTGTTAGCATCATGAGGCTACACTGCCAGTACTCCCTCTGTGACCGGGTTAGCGCCGTCAGCTCGCCCATCTTACTGGGGAGAGATCTCACGTTTCCCATGATTACAGAAGGGATAGATGGTCTGTAACGTCTCTTCTTCGGTCTGCGATGCTCCCTCCCGGCACAACACCCCCGTCTCTTTCTCCTCAGCTCGCTTGGGATGTCAGGTCTGTCTGCCGGCAGCACCGCCGGAAGTCGTCCCCCGTGTGTGGGGCGCCCCCACTTACGGGACTCCGAAAAAATGAAAATGAAGACGTTTCCTAACCAATATTGCATGTAACGCATTAATTCAGCCTGAAGGTGTCACTAACAGTCAAACTCCCTACAGGCACGGTAGACTAGACCTACTTAGCCCATAGGCTACTCCAGAATAACAGAAGAAGAAAACTGAACTTTACTGTGCAGCGCAGGGCCGGCGTCAGAGCGCATCTACCAGGCTGGCATCTAACTGACTATGGGCAGGCTATCGATTGTGACTATAACGGCCCTGGACTTTCTTTACCAGCTCGGTCGTGGTTCAAAAAGTGCTCTGTTCAGAAGGCTAAAAAGCGCTCTGTAATTGGCGCCAATGTGCATCATTTTTACGTTAAACGACGGCGTTGTGTGATTAAACAGTTTGTGGAAAAATACCTGTTTCACACTCTCTGTCATCACGTGTTTGCGCGCGCGTGCGTGCGGGCGGGGGAGGGGGTCGATTTTAAAATAATATTCGAATAGCCAAAAAGTCACATCCCTAGTTTTAATATAATTTTTTAATAGAGATTTTTCTTTTAAATCTCTATTGTCTTATTTTATTCTTCTGTTGCACTGAGCATAATGACAAAAGAAATTCCCTTGGGATCAATAAAGTTCTTTCTTAGTAGTAATTAAACATATACTTAAAGGTATTCAGATAATCAATATAATCAAAACAGAAATTAAACATATACTTAAAAGTAATCAGATAATCAATATAATCAAAACAGAAATTAAACATATACTTAGGGTTAATCAATGTACTTAATGTATCCTTAGGGAGAAAATCAATATATTCAGGGTATGATTACGTATGTGATCGTCTATTTGATTGTTGTATCCTAAGGGAAAAAATCAATATATTTAGTTTATGATTATGTATTTGATTGTCTATAAAGCCACGTATACTTCAACTTTTGTGTGCGTAGAGAAGATTTAATCATTAGTCGAGGTCAGTCTTGAAGGCTGTTAGAGCACGATACTTGATTGGAAACCTGTTTACTGCGCGTATTTTTTTTTTATTTGAAGTAAAATGTTCTAACAGTTATCTGTATTCTGAGCTAGCACGAGGTCGTGGTCATGGGGACGGTTCGAGGAGCCGGGTTTGATAGTCAAAACATCAGGTCTCTCAGCAAATATACTAGAATGGTCTTGCAGTAACTGGCGCCGGGAAAGTGTCCCTATGACGTGACTCACAGTGGCTCAGTGTTAGAGAGAAGAGTATTTCTGATGTGGGAAGACATTTTGTGAATCGGAGGAGACGGTGCTGCAGGACTGCCCTGTAGTAACGAGTCTTAATCCTGGTTCATTTTCTTTCCGTTTAAAATAAAAGCCTTTGTTTTTGAGCTAAGACTTTTTGTCAGTTTACTGATTTTCTCACCGCCGTTACGACCATCACTGTGATAATGTGAGGTTTTTTGTCTATGAGGTTTTTTGTCATAACAGCATTAACAGTGGCCCTACAGCATGGGTGCTGGAACCATTATAGCAGGGGAGGGTATACCCAACCTCCACCCCACACACACATTTCAAAATGACTAGTGCCCTACAATATGCTACTAACGTGTTTCTAAATTCTGTGGTATGACACGGATGTGATGGGATGTAGGAGTACTAAGAGTAAGGCAGTGTGACCACTCACGTAAAATGAGCTAATGCTTGTTATTCATACCAAACATTACTGAGAAATTTGACTACTAACAGTTTAGCATCTGTAACCAGCTAGTCTAGCACATTTTACCAGACATCTAAAAAATAATTTGCTTTCTTTTTAAAATATGATTTAAAAATTACAGGCACACTGTGTATGACAGCGCTGCTTTATGTTAACCAACCGCTACCCACTTCTTCCTTTGACTTTTGTCACTTGGCGAACCGCTACCCACTTCTTCCTTTGACTTTTGTCACTTGGCGATTGCACAAATACTGAAATGTAACTGTTTAAGCACTATAACTGTCATGGTTTCCCCCTTGTCCCCAATGCAGGCAGGCGCGGGCACAGACAAGGGTGCCCTCTAGCGGCCACCTTCTTTAATTGACACCAGACCTGACAGTACCCCCCCTCCTAAAGCGCACCCCCGGTGCGCCCATGAAACACCAAAAGGCGGAGGAGGGGGAGGCGGAGGTAAAAGGAAGCGTCTCCTAGAATGGAGCCCGCTTCCGGGAGCTCCTCAATGTCCTTAGGGGCGGCGCCCCCTACCGGGAGCCCCTCCGTGTCCTGTAGTGTGGAGCCCCCTATCGGGAGCCCCTCACTGTCCTCTGAAGTGGAGCCCCCTCCCGGGAGCCCCTCTGTGGGAAACTCATTGCATTCACTGAAGGCAGGGCCCTCTACCGAGAACCCCTCTCTGTCCTCAGAGGCGGAGTCCTTTCGACAGACCCCACTGGAGCTTATGGGAAGCCCCTCGATGTTCGTGGGGAGGGAGCCCTCTCCCTGGGCCTCACTGGAGTTCATGGAACGCCCCTCGCTGTTCTCAATGGTGGAGCCCCCACCACTGGCTCCACCGGAGCCTTTCATGACCTCTAAAGGCCCTTCTCGGGCAGCTATGGCTATTACTAAAGGCCTGTCGGCTGGGGCTACGGCTAATGCTACAAGCTGTGGGGCTAAGGCTGAGGCTACAAGCTGTGGGGCTAAGGCTGAGGCTAAAAGCTCTTGGGCTACAGCTACTGCTACAAGCTCTTGGGCTACGGCTACTGCTACAAGCTCTGTAGCTAAGGCTAGTGCTACAAACTCTGGGGCTACGACTAATGCTACAAACTCAGGGGTTAAGGCTAGAGACCTGTCTTCTGGAGCTAAGGCGAGAGGCCTGTCTTCTGGAGCTAAGGCGAGAGGCCTGTCTTCTGGAGCTAAGGCAAGAGGCCTGGCTTCTGGAGCTAAGGCAAGAGGCCTGGCTTCTGGAGCTAAGGCTAGCGTCCTGTTGACTGGGGCTAAGGCTAATGCTACAAACTCTGGGGCTAAGGCTAAAATTACAGGCTCTAGGGCTGAGGCTAAAGGGACAGGCTCTTGGGCTGAGGCTAAAGGGACAGGCTCTTGGGCTGCGGCTAAGGGGACAGGCTCTTGGGCTGCGGCTAAGGGGACAGGCTCTTGGCTACAGGTACTGTGGGCAGCATAGGCTCTATTAATGAGCCCTATGGCTCC
Organism: Alestes dentex; assembly: GCA_037576975.1. Taxonomy (NCBI): domain Eukaryota; kingdom Metazoa; phylum Chordata; class Actinopteri; order Characiformes; family Alestidae; genus Alestes; species Alestes dentex. The sequence goes on along the minus strand of JBBIGA010012826.1, from coordinate 10,759 downwards.
TGATTGTCCCCCCTACATTAACTCTCCCAATGCTACCTGGGGCTGGTGGATGAAGCCGTGGGGCTGATGTAGGAGGCTGTAGCCGTCTTCGGGGTGCTGGCACGGGTTTTTGGAGTTCGGTCCCATGCGGCGGCGCTGTGTGGCTTGGGAGCGGAGCTGCTGGGCTCTGCAGCAGGGCGTTGGTGTTGGCTACACTCTCGGCTCTCGGACGCCTTCGTCACGGGGCTCACGGCGGGCTTCCATGCCCGCTTCCTCCTTATGGGGCGAGGAACCTGGCTGGACACCAGCGGGAGGTCCAAAAGAGCAGCCCCATCCTGCATTCTTGCTGGGGTGCTCAGAGCAGGTCTCCATACCTGCTTCCTCCTTGCTGGCGGACGTGCCGGCCACCAAGTGCTGTCGCCAGCAGCCATGTCCCGAGCGATGCGCTCCTGGGAAAGTGCAGAGAGCTCTCTCAGGATCAGCTCTTCTTCCTCCTGGGAGAGTTCTGCACTCCCCCATCTCTCACCTGCAGCGCCTGTTTTTCTGGCTGGTTATTCTGTCACGGTTTCCCCCTTGTCCCCAATGCAGGCAGGTGCGGGTAAAGGCTTCCATTTCACACTCGGCTTTATTTCACAAAACTCCAAAAACAAAAAGGGTTCTTTGGCCCAAACTCTGATACAGAAGGAGGGAACGAAATAAAACAAATAACCAGCAGTGAAGACTAAACTGAAACACTCTTAAATACACCAAACCAAAACCCAACACCCAATGAAAACACAGAACTCAAATGAAACACAGCTGGTACATCATGACAAACCAAACTCATAACCTTCAAAATAAAAGCTCACACAAACCTTAAATCCAACTTAAACAAGGGTGCCCTCTAGCGGCCACCTACTCTAATTGACACCAGACCTGACAATAACAAAGACAAGTAGATGTAGCTTGGTGTAACTTCTTGTAGTGGAAGTCATTTAACACTGCTACAGCTTAGCCAGAAAACAGCATGACCCTCTCTCATGCCCATGGCCACACTAGGACACCAAGGTCTTACCTCAGAACTGCCCATAGACTTACTTCAAATTGTGTGTAGCTGTCTACAAGATGCTGCACTACTCAGCGTAACAATTATTTTATTGATGTACCGGCATGTAGACACACAGAATTTGCTGATCTTTATTTGCTAATAAATTATATACATGTGTTTACAGTTGTAAAAAAATGTGGAGGATATCTGCGTTTCCACAAAGTTTCTGTAATTTTCGGCTGCAATTATTAGTTCATTGCTTAGAAAAAATGACTGAATCTGAAACACTTTAATTTCATTTTAAACTCAGCTTAATAGTAGTAGTAGTAGTAGTAGTAGTAGTAGTAGTAGTAGTAGTAGTAGTAGTAGTAGCCTTTATTTGTCACATACAATGTTACATGCAGTGAAATTGGACCCTCCAACCATACATATACATAAACAACACATTTGGGGGTAGACAGGTCAGTCGAGAGGTAGTAGAGGGAAAAAAAAAAGAAATATAGAATACATGAGGAGAGACGAGGAGAGAAAAAAAAGCTCCTCCCAGACTGTCCTTCGTAGGGCAGTGTAAGAACAGAAAAAAAAACACCTCAGCACAAAGCACATAAACACATGATCATTAAGACATGACTTGCAACAGGGGAGGGGGGGGGGATGTGGAAGTAATACAACGTAGGCAGCAGCCATATGGTCCTGCAGCTATAGAACAGCACTGGTCAGCAGGGGGTTCTCCCACCCGTCCATCATGTATCCAGCTGCAAACGTTCCTGCAGGACCATTAGGTTCCCCCGAACCCAGGCTTCTCGTCGAGAAGATGGTGTCAATTGCGTTCAGAGACCAGTTGATCAAATCCATAATTTCCCTTAGTTTAGAGAGCAGGGCAAAGAGAGTCTCAGAGACAGCCAGAAAACTAGACAGGACGAGACAAGAGAAGCCAGCAGGAGAGATGGGGAGGGAGAGGAAAAAGATGCGACCGCCTTCGTCGAGAGCCAAAGCAAGAATGTGTGCAATACATTACCCTTAAAATATAAAGGCAAAGCATTATTATTATTATTATTATTAATTTACTATTATTATTAAACCCATAAACATGCTGGACAGTGTACACTGGACTGCCTTCTCCCGCAATTAATTCATGCACAGGCGTTTTCTTTGGTATGCCCTGCCATTTTCTTTGGTATAAACAGGGTAAATAAAGTAATAATTTAATTGATTTTTTTAGTAATAAAAATACAGTAAAATGTACGGGTAATCACCAACAATTTTTACAGTTCAATAATTTACTGTTTGCCGGGTGGCACGTCTTATCTAGTCCGCCCCTGCTCTGAGTACAGTGGTATTTAATCATCTGAGGTCGGAGCTCCCTCCTGAAGGATATTTCGACTGTTCAAAAACAATCATCCAAAGCTCCGCAAGTTTTTGTCCTAGAAACATTTAAGTAACACCACTAGAAACATTGAACCTCCTAGTTTTGAAATATGTGTTTTAATTAAAATATATTGATGGCGCTTTGTAAATAGAATAAAAAGAACTCGAGATTTTCTGTGCCTCAGGTAGCAAGCCGCCTGTTAATGACATGAAAGACAAGCTTACTTTTTGTTCTCTGGACAGTACAAAAACATTAATACAGTTATATTTTATATGAAAATGTAGCTGAATTTATGTTAATAATTATGTTACAAAATTAGTAAATTATATTTTTCTTAATAACTTAGCACTAAAACGTATGAGGAATTAAATTCTTATTGATATGGTCCTCCTGATCGCTGGCTCGTTCTTCTCTCGTTGATGCCATAATGGCGCTACAGCGGCATAACTTTTTCCTTCCCAGAGCACATCCAGTAGTTCAACCCTCTCCTGGAGTGTCTTACACATTCTCTTTTGCTTAGGTGCATGGCCAGAAAGCCAGGGTGTTTGGGCGGCATCTTACAGCTTTCAGAATAACAAAATGAAAACACGAGAACAGGAAGGCAGCAACCAATAACTCAAGATGCAAGATTCAAGATCTGTCACATGCATAGACATCCAAGTACTACTACACAGTGAAATGTATCCTGAACCGCACCTTTTGACTGTGCAAACATTATAAACAATAAGTAGCTTTAAATTTAAATAAAAAATCTGGAATTCTCTGAAACACACTGAAGTAGAAATGCAAAACAATAGATAAATAGAAAATAAAAAGAGCTCAGTCTGAGTCAATTGCTTAGTTACAGCAATTTGAAATTTCTGCTCCATGGCGTCTCCCTCTTTGCTCCACCCATTTATATGCGCTTTTAATTTTTTAATCAGTCACAGGTTCAAATCCAGCTCTTCGTAGGTGTGTGCGATATATATCGTTTACGATAATATCGAAATTGTTGTTTTAATGATGAGGCAGCTGGCATTATCGAGTATTTCTGCAGTAACCAGTGTAAAATAGCAGGAAATGTTTTGATCACGCCATGGCTTTGAGAGTTGCGCCTGCAGGTTGAGGCATGCTCCGTTCAGTAGCGGAAGGTAAACAGGCCATGGCTTCATAACTTGGCTTCAGGAGGGTGGATGTGGCTCAAACCAGCTTAATCAGCCAGCTATGTGGAAAAGCGGTTTAGGTGAAACATGCCGCCACACTGAACCCCCAAATTCAGTATGAAAAATATGAAAAGCTTCGGAGGTCTGTAAAATCCATGATCACGGTGACAATAAAAAACAACCTAGCAGCAAACTTTACGTGCTGCTTTCTACTTCGTGCTGCTTTCTATGTTATAGCCCTATAATGCTGCCCATAGCTAAAGATATGGTGCCAGTTAAAGTGCTTTAGAAAGATGGTTTTAAAGAACTTCTGAACACGTTACACTCTATTTACACACTGCCTGGCCGAAAGTATTACAGTAAAACAGCTCTGCCTGAACTGTATGACTTCAGTCACCAAACTCTGGGAGAGAAACTGAAGAATATGTTGCATTTCACCACAACAATGGATTTGTAGTAGAGCGGAATATCCGAGCCGTAGAATTCACTGACACTACTGTTAGCACACATCCTATTTGCCAGACAACATGAAGTGCACATGCAGATTTTTCCAGTATCTTTGGGCAAAATTGGACAGAATTTGATTTAAAAATCTAAAGACCAAGTTTATCTTATATCTTCGAGCAATATTGGACCGAAACTGAGTCATTTATTTACAAATGCTGAAATTGTTTTTTTGTTTTTTTTGGTGCAGAATTAGATGGAATCGAAATGACTGACTTTTGGTCTCCTATATGTAAGGGAGTGAATTATGTTTGTCAGATGGCGTATTTTTTAATTGTTGCTTTTTAATGCCAAATAAATAACATAAAAGCAGGACTGTTGAATGTCAGAATTCAGTTGTGGTGCGAAAAAAACTACTTAGATGCACTGCTTGATTTCAGTGTTCGCACAGTTATTGTTTTTATGCCAGTTTTAATAAATTCAACCTGTTTTTCTTCAAACATTATTGTTGATGTATTGTTGTGTGGTGTACCATTAGTAAAGTACAGTAAATATCGTATTCTGTACAGAAAGCAGGTACAAAATACGACAAGTTTTTGGAATATCGTCAAATTATATGGAAAAATAGCAAAAAATATTGTGATATCAATTTTTGTCTATATCGAACACCCCTAGCTCTTAGTAGATTTTTTAAAACAATCTTTCCTTTGTTGAAAATCAGCCGTTAAGAGCCCCCTGTTTCAGGTGTGCACAGGTCAATAAAATAGGCCACTGTTTCTGTGGTTTATAAAAAATAACCAGCCTGTGAATGTTGTTATGACCTGAGCCTGCTCTCTAGAAGTCTGTTTCTCTCCCCGTGGCCATGAGCACCCCTTCCCCCTCCTCCTCCTCCCCTGTGGGTAAAAAATGTGTTTATTGTTGAGCCTTAATGGAGAGTGCTTTAGTTTGAGAGGGAAAGCCAGTTCTGCTAGACAGCAACTTTTTCTCTGCGTTTCACTAAATTTCCAAAATCCCCATAATTAAGTGTTTAATTTGTAAACAGAAAGGTTCAGTTGTGGTGAATGGAACCAGATGTTTGCCTATAAAGGCTCCCTCACAGAAAGTTAAAAAGTTAAAGTTGGAGGCGCCAAAACGTATCGGCTGCACCATTAGTAACTACCTAACAACACCACAGCAACCATCAGTAACCACATAAGAATACCATAGTAATCTAGTAATTAACACCTAGTAATCTAGTAATCATTTGTATTTTAATAATTTGGTCACACAGTGGTACTAAAGAGTTTCCTGGTTTATTGTTGTTTCAGCTAGATACACAGTGCACAGTACAGCGTTCCTCTAGGACCATGGTGCAACACAAGAACAAACGTGTTTGTGTGTGAGATTACAGTTTATAATTCAGTTTAGGAGTCTGATCGCCCGAAGGAAGAAACTGTTTATCATTCTGGCAGTGGAGGCCCATATGCTATGGAACCTTTTGCCAGACAAAAGAGGGGAGAAGAGGGTGTGTGAGGAGTGTGTGGGACCCCCACAAAATGTTGGTGCCTTTGCGGATGAACGTGTGGTGTGCTGTGACAGAAGTGAGAGAGACCTCTGAGCTCATCTTTGAAAGAATCTATGTCCACTTTTTGAAAACTAACAATTTCTTTTGTTTTGGATCTCTTGTTGGATCCCAGATACTCACATTTGAACTTTTCACAAATGCTCAATAACAGTTTCTTGTATTTGAGACCCTGTTATCACCACATTCAATTATGCAGCAAAACTGGTATTAGCACATTCGTTGGCACATTCTATTCTTTGTTTCCACGCATGTGCTAAAGGCTGTCTGTAGAATCTTGACAACGTGTACAAAGCATTATTCACAAGGGAGCTGAGTGGAAGCACTCAAATGGTGTTAATTACCTGAAGTGGGTGCACAGTACTACTGTTTAACCTGCCATCCTCCTTGAAGCACAAGTGATTGTGTAAAAAGTACTCCTGCTGTAATGTAAAATGAGAAATATGTGTACTTGAGCCAACATTTTGTTAATGACTGTTTCAAGATCTCATTTTGAGTCCCAGATGTAAAGGGTGTTAAAGGGTCCATACCATAAAAATAACCTAATTTTACACACTTTTTGAAATAGAAGAATGTGTTGTGTTTACATCTTTAGTTTAAGTCTAATATTGTACTAGGCATCCCCAAGTCCATACAGTCTGTATATGCAACCTTAGTTGCAAAATTAGCCAGTTTAGAATTCATTGTTTCTGCAATGACATGAAAACCAGTTCACACATATGCACCTATTCAGCCTACAGCACTTTATCCCTGCCCATTAATGCTGAAGGTTATAAAAAAAGTCTTTCAGACTTTGTTGCTTTTTGAATAAGGCACAAAAAAGCTTAACATTGTTGGTTCAGTGGTCGAATTCTTGTCTGCCACACGGGAGGCCAGTGGAGAGCTTTCTTGGAGCAGCTGGTGGGCTAGTGGTTACCATGGATACAGGGGAAAACAGAGTGTCTCACCTAGTGATGGTGTTACCATGGCACTAGCATGTGGCATGCATGGGTGTTCTACAAACCACTCCTACAGCCATAAATCGATCTACCATGTACATTTCACAGTCATAATATCATAATTTTATGTGACAAAATTTAAAAATATGAGCGCAATAATAAAGGTCAGTTGAGGTTACCAGCAAAGCAAGTAATTCTGTTTAGAGACAAGACAGCCAAAAGACAATGTAACATGCAGTGTGGTAGTGAGGTGCAGATGCAGGGTTACATCTGTTGGATTATATTTATACACTATCGTGACATACCATTTCAAAATTAAAGCCCCACATATACTTTGGACAAAGTCGGCCTCTAGCGGCTGCTGACCGGGAACATTACAGTACCCCCCTCCCAATGGCGCAACCCTGGGGTGCCAAAGGGGGCCCCCAGGCCCACACAAGAGTAGAAGTGGGTGGAGGAGGGGCGGACAGCGGAAAAACAATCCCTGTGGGCCCCACACAGCAGCCTCCTTACGGGCATTGCCCTTACTGGCCATTGCTGCGGCCAGGACGACCCGTGTGGGTCCCACTTGTCTCTTGTGGCCTGTAGGAGACGCCCCTCCGTGTCATCCCAGTAGGAGTCGAACATGTAAAGGTTTCCACATTTAAGTTTTACTTTTACTGAACTCACTCACTGGAGCTCAGAGACAGAATGTAACAGGGTTTCTTTTTTAACATGGGTCAGCCATGGGTGGACATTAGTTTATCAGCATGAATTCCAAGATAATCAGAATGGATTATGCTCTGCTGCATTGGAGGAAAGGCTCCCATGCTTTTATTTATGCTCAATACAGTGACCTCTGAGTATTTCTTTTTAAAACAGGAATTACATACGGGGTGCTAGGACTTCAAAATAAAGACAACTGAATGAACTTTTCTTAGAATACCACACATTTTGTATTAATCTTTGCTGGTAATCTCTCCAAAATAACTGTCCTTTTACAACCACTGGTGTCTTTGAACCACAGAGATAATGCATTTACATTTTGTAAATCGAGATGTCCAAAAATCTCACCAAAAAAGCTTCAAAAATTGATACAAAGATGTGGACAAGCACACAAAATGTTCACAAAAATAGAGGAAAATGTAAGTAAGACCTGAATAATTATATAAACTTACTAAAGGATGTTAAAGAGTTTGTAAACACCTACCAAAACTAATGAAAGGATGTTGGCAACATACACACTGACTAAAGGCAGAAGACTTCAAAACCTACTAAGGCCGAAGAGAATTCTCACAAATTCAAACTGGCTAAAATATGTCAGCACAACCCCAAAAGCCCACCAAAACTGGTGGAAGGCCCCCAATCCTCTTACAAACTAACACAACTTGACAAAAGATAAGAAAAATGAACAACGACCCACCAAAAACTCAGGAAGATATGTGAACAAGTTCTTCATACCTCTACAGCCAGTGAAAGGATGTGGATGAACACATAATTTTGAGAAGTTTACAGAAGCTATGCAAACTTTGTTAAGGATGTCATCCAACCCTCAACAGCCTTCTGAAATTAAGAAAAAGATTAACAAGTCACTGAACCCCTACAAACTAGTAAAGGACGTAAACACCACTTCAAAAAGACTCTCAACCCACCGACATCGACAGAGAGCGTGGAGGTGTGGCAGGTGCGCCTTACCTTGGGGTTGAGTACCAGCTGTTGCTCGTCATAGTGAAGCAGCGCGACTGAGTTGGACTCGGAGTTATTGACGAAGATCTGCAGACACGGGTAGAGAGACGTGCCCTTGCAGTCGGTGCCGCACGTGAACACGCACTCAAAGCGCTCCTCGAGAGAGTGCACGGAGATCACCGTGCAGTTGGCCGGCTTGCTTTTCATGCTGTGCAAGGTGGGGCTCAGCCAGCAGAAGCACAGGATGAAGAGCGATAGGATGCCGCACGCGATGAGGAACAGTCCGAGTCTGATGCTCTTGTCCTCAGCCTCCGAGTACTCGTACGAGACCCTAATCTTAGCCATCGTTTTTCTCGGGTAAGCGTGCATTAACAGGGTCATAAAAACAAGATAACAATGGTTGCTCCCCGGCGCTGTCCCGACTAGGATCCTCTACAACTTCCCTCGCTCTACATCTGTAACTCTTGTTGTAAAACGCTGGTCCCTTTCCCTCTAACGCACTACGCCCTTTCCCTCTAACACACGCGATTCACATCACAGCAGCCCATTCAGTGGTGGATTTCGCGACAGACTGTTCGCGGGATTAGGTACATCTCCTATGTAGAAAGAGCACGGGTTTTGGACTAACGTGGCCCTTGACCGAAGCGCTCTCGGTGTCTCGCACTGCAGCGATATTTCTTTCTCTGCCCATATTCACACAGCCTCCATCTCCTGTGTTACGATTGGCTACTAACATTTCCTCTCTAGTGTTGATTGGCTGTAGATTAATAAGACTAACCACCTGCTGATGACTATGAACTGCGAGCCAATCACAGGGCAGGACGGGAGATACTATTAGCCAGTCGTATCATGAGGACGGAATATGGGTGGAGAAAAGAAATCCCGGCGTTTGTGAACACAAGGCTCTGAAACGAAATGCCCCTGCGAGTTGTTTGCTCCCCGTTAGATTTCTGTGTTGTCGTGCTCGATAGCTTGCTGGCTGTACTAACTGACACTTTTGAAGTTTTTGTGTAGATCTCAACTTTTTAAAGAAAACACAGCTGACACGGAAAACACAGGCTAACTCTCACCATGCTACCAGACTGAGCTGTTTTCTTTGAACATTCACACGAATGACTCTTAGCCCCGTAGCTTCCACTGTATAATATATAATGAATCAGAAATACACATTCAGACATATTCTCAGACACGCACAGCAAGACTTTGGCATTTCTTCATTAAAATGACGGGATGGGGAAAACACTGATGTCAGTAATCACTCAGAACTTTTCCATTCAGGCATCCCCTAAACTTGATAAGACAAAATCTCATTGCTGCTAACAGACATTTTAGACACCAGGACTGGAGAAAAATGATAGGATATGCCTCTGAATTTAGTTGGTTTTTTTCATTGTCATCTGAGCCATATACACTCCTACTTCTGAGGTGGTCTATGTTGTCTTAATAGACTGCACTATGAAGTTCTGTTATTTTATGGGTCATAAGGCCCTGAGCCACATCCACAAATGAATTTACCACTCTAAACATTCGTATGTATAAAACTCAATCATTCCTCCATGCATAATCATATTGAACACCAGTCCTTAATGCTTGCTTCATTTCAGTTGTGTAAGGTCTAATTAGACAAGACATTATATAGTCAGCTTGAAATATACTTAATCAGATGTAGAAATGTCGACCTACTGCTAATTACAAGGTGTTTAACATGTTTTCGGCAGGGAAAAAACTTTGAGGATAGGTATCCTCATATGTCAGTATGCCTTAGACTTTTAATATCTGAGCATCAAAGAACCTTTTCCTCTTTGCATTAATCTGTGCTGCAAAGTCTTGTCTCTGCACCCCAACTGAGCACACACCAGGGAAGAAGAGGGTATCACACATTACAAAATCTGACTCTTTCATTCAACTTTGCCTCGACAATAGCAAATGCACTGTCAGTTCATATCTGAAAATATCGGCCCTGCTTTTCAGACATTTCCTTTGGTTTGAGCCAAAACCACAGTGACATGATATGCATGCATACAGCGCATCTAAAACTTCTACAACTAAATATATATATATATTTTGACTGCATGTATACTTCTAGAGAAAACAAAACTCCATTAGGTATAGGACATTTACCTTACCTGGATTCAAAATTTAAAACAGGCCTTCATACTCACACATATCATTTCCAAAAAGAAAAGAACCATCAGCTGAAAGGATCTTTGGGAAACTTCTATAACAATGCGACAAAGAACATTTATGGGAGCTTTATTTTAGAGTGGACAATCTGTTTATCTAATAAAAGATATGCATAAATGGAAGTGAGTTTAATTAAACTGAAAAATAAATACTAATACAAATAAATAACATCATCTGACACATAAGATAAACTTAAATTTGCATTGTCACGGCAGAAAGTAGACAGTACAGAGGTAAGAGCAGAAAAACAATAGATTAAAAGCTATACAACACAACAAAATAAAATAAAAGCAAACTTTACAACTAATACAAAAAATATAAATATAGACATATATAAATATAGACATATTATATATATATATATCAATCCATATACAGGATTGTGGCAACTACAGAGGAATAAAGCTAATGAGCCATACAATGAAGCTTTGGGAAAGAGTGGTGGAAGCT
>JBBIGA010012818.1:0-15057 GCA_037576975.1 Alestes dentex | reverse complement strand
CTGTTGCAGCCACTGTTTCTGATCATATCAAAGGTAAATTCAGACTGCTCTCTTTATAGCATGGCAGGTGGATGAAGCACAAACCATTTTCTGAAAAAGGAACAGAGGGCAGAATTTATGTACAAATAATGTACCGAATTTCATAATGTAGACCTTAATGAGCTTCCCCTGTTTGAAAGACTAGCAGCTGCCACTGGTGTGCACCATCATTGACTTTTTACTTTCAATTTGTAGTCACGGGAGCATATAAACACATAAAGACATGACAAAGCTTCAGTGTGTTCATAGTCTGTATCTTTTTTTTTAATAAATGAAAAACTGCTGTGTGAAGAACTCTCCCACAGCACACCCTGGGGGATGGTCGGGGGTCAAAGGGTCAACAATACTGGGGGACAACAAGGACTGGGGTCTTTTCCCTTCTGATGGTGCCGATGTTGTGTAGAACCACACATGCTGACACCAACTGACAGGCCCTCTCTGGATTCACACGTAGACCCTTCAGGCATGCAAAACATGCTTTCAAGATTCCAAAAGTAATTTCAGTCCTGCCCCTCATGTTGGTATGAGCTGGTGTTTACATGTCATCTAAGGATTAAAGGTCATTACCTCATTCTGCTATTGTAACATCAAAGTCTTATCTGAATAAGACATTCCTGAATAAAAGTTGTGGCACAGTGTTAAACAAGGATATAATTTACATCACTGTAGACCAGTAGCCTAAGTGGGGTGAGAAAAGGACTGAAATCTTGTCAGACAAAGGGGGAAATGTGAGATGCCCTTTAGATAGTTGATTAACTTCATAACCTATATGGATTAAGGATGAGGCAAAATACTAAATACAAATCAGCACCTTATGTGGATCCAGTAAGTGGAGAGAAGGTGAATGTAGTGTAGGACATCATGTAGTCCATAGGCCACATATCAGATCAATTAAGACATGGTGAAAGATAATAATCACCCTCATGCTCTCCCAGGGGTACCTTGACAAGGATGTGTGTGCAATCGATGGCTCCTACGACCCTTGAAAATCATATGAGAAATTGTGCTCAGTTTAAGCCTCACTTTGAAATAAAACAATTAACTAAACATTACAATAAAGATTCCACCAGTCTCTAAACACCCTCGCACTGCGGGGAGAGGCCCTCACAAATCAGGCACCGATGTCCCTTTGATCTTCCAGGCACGGCATTGGCTGCGAAGAAGTGGTGTGTGGAGGGGTGGGGCCTGTGGAGGGGTGGGGCTTGTGAAGGGCAGCCTCACGCTAAACCGCAACTTAAACAAGAACATAACCTGGTGGGAGCAGGTTTGAAACACTGCATTAATTGCCACGGTAACATTCCTCGGGTTAAATCTAATCACTGTTCGTAATATGGGTTACACACAAAGTTACTCCTCACGTGATCAGGCCTGTAAATGTGCTTTTACCAAATTGAACCAAACACATCTTTATAAAGTTTCTAAATAATCCAATAGTTGTATACTGACTGGACTCAAACACAGCCTTAGATTCCCATAGTTCTAAACCAAATGGACCAAAGCACAGTTTTATGAAAAAAAAATCCTAAATAATTCCATAGTTCTATACTAAATGGACCCTACCACACAGCTTTATAATCTCCTAAATATTCCTATACTTCTAAACTAACTGGATCTAAACACCATTTTTGTCACATGCACAAGTCTGGTGACGCGCAAAGGTAATCGGAAATAGGCGCATCACAGAGTATATAAACAGGAAGCGGGATTTCCTCTGCGCTCATTCATTGAGTTCACCCTCGCCCTGTCTCAGTTACTCCTCAACTCATGTGAGTACTCTCTCTCTCTACTTGTGTATGAGAGTGAATGAAGATTCCGGTTGGAATCCAACTCTAGTTAAGAGCGTTCACAGACCAAAGTGCGTGTGTAAACCAGCCCTCTCGCTTCTCTCCACGCTTGGGCTCTTCCACCACGCTACACAGGCAAACCTCAACAGACAGGTATGTTCTCGCTCACTTCCTTCACCTGTGACAGAATGAATGAGCCTGTTGTTGTGAGCCCAGTGGATTGGGCCACGCTGATGACGGTGATAGACCGGCAGGGAAAGGAGATAAGAGTTTCTGAAGCGGGAGGTGGCCGAGTTAAAAAATCAGGTCACTCTCCTGCAACAGGCTCGCTCTGAACTGCCTGCCAAGACACCTCCGTCTCAGCTGGCCGCTCTGTCTCCTCTTCCTACCCCCTCCTCATCTTCACTCCGTGTATTTCCCAAATTGTCCTTACCAGAGAAATGGAATGGTGTAGACGGGAAGTGCGAGGAATTTCTAACGACTCTATCTCTCCTGTTTGAGTTTCAGCTGGATTGCTACCCCACTGATCGCTCCAGGATCGCACTTCTCGTCTCCCTCCTCACCGGGCAGGCAGCAGAGTGGGCTTCGGCAGTCTTGAAGTCCAACACCATGGATCGTTATATTTATGACAACTTCACCAAACTTCTCAAGGCTGCCTTCAAACATCCCAACAGCGAGGTGGAGGTTTCATCCAAACTCTACCATCTGCGGCAGGGGGGACCGTCCGGTGAGCAAATACACCGTAGAGTTTCGTACCCTCGCTGTGCAGACGGCGTGGGGTGACTCCGCGCTCCGGACGGCCTTCTACGAGGGGCTGGCTGTCCGCATTAAAGATCAGCTGGTCGGACGGGAGCTTCCCGAAACTCTGGAGGGACTCATTCAACTCTGTATGCAGATCGATCAGTGCATGAGCTCCCGTCCCAAGTCGGCTCCTTGTACCCTGCCGGCCACACCTTCTACAGCGCCCTTCAAGCTTGTGGCTACCACCTCGGATTCTCCACCTCCATCGGATGCCCACTCAGGAGCCGGGGAACCCATGCAGTTAGGGCGCGCTTCCGTGAGCCCGACGGAGCGAACCTGACGCTACCGTGCCATCTGCCCGCTCCATCTGGGAAACGGTCAAACCCAGTGAAGAAGGGGAGGTCTTCACCAGGGTTGCCTCTCGCCACTTCCACTAATCCGACTGTTTCCCGATTTATGGTTCAGGCCCACATCCAGCTCAGCAACAAACAGGTCAGTGTCACTGCTTTTGTTGATTTAGGGGCAGCTGGCAACTTTATTGACCATTCTTATGCTGTTCAGCTGGGTGTGGATATCGAAGCATTTTCCCAGCCATTAACCATGACAGCTGACCCCTTCAGAATAGCCCTATCACTCACCACACCGTCCCTAGTCATCTTACCATTGATCACCATCAGGAGAAAACACCTTTTCTGGTCACTCACCTCACTTCTCCTCCCATCATCCTGGGCTATCCATGGCTGCTGCAACTTGACCCGCTTATCTCATGGAGGCAGCGGGGCTCAGTGGGGGTCGACGTGTCAGGAGCTTTGTCTCACGGCACGATCAGACCCTCCTCATCTCCAGCCGCCGCGGGATTTTTCTTCGTGAAAAAGAAGGATGGCGGACTCTGCCCCTGTGTCGACTATCGGGGGCTCAACAAGATCACGGTGAAGAACCGTCACAGCCCTGGACGCCCTGTCTGGTGCCAACATCTTCATGAAGTTGGATCTCCGCAGTGCGTACAACCTCGTCCGCATCAGGGAGGGTGATAAGTGGAAGATGGCCTTCATCACTCCCACCGGCCATTATGAAACGCTGGTAATGCCGTTTGGCTTGTGCAATAGTCCGGCAGCTTTCCAACAGCTGATAAATGATGTACTACAGGATATGCTGGGTCGCTGGGTCTTTGCGTACCTGTATGACATACTCATCTACTCTAAGACAGAAGAGGAACATTGCCAGCATGTCCGAGCAGTGTTTAAGAGCTTGCTGGCCCACCAACTGTTCTGCAAGTTGGAAAAATGCGCTTTCCACCAGCGTTCCACCACATTTCTGGGGTTCATTATAACCCCTCAGCCATGGATTCCCAGAAGCTGGATGCTGTGCGCTTTCTGGGGTTTGCGAATTTCTATCGCTGCTTTATCCAGGCTTCAGTTCAGTTGCAGCACCCCTTACTGCTCTCACCAAACCCACCAAGATGCCTTTTCATCTCACCTCCAACGCCATCCACGCCTTTCACCGTCTCTGCTCACTATTCACCCATCCTCATCCACTCGGACATTGCCAAGCCATTCGTTGTGGAGGTGGACGCCTCGGATGTGGGCGTAGGAGCCGTTCTCTCCCAACGGGGTCCAAATCAGAAACTGCATCCATGCAGTTCAATCCCACTCAACAGCGATATGGGGTAGGGGACCATGAGCTGCTGGCCATTAAGTGGGCTCTGGAGGAATGGCGTCACTGGCTTCAGGGCGGCCGTGACCCATTCATAGTCTGGACCGACCACCAGAACTTAATCAGCATCCAGCAGGCGTAACAACTAAACCCTTGCCAGGCGCGGTGGGCTTTGTTCTTCGAACAATTTAATTTCATCATCTCTTACCGTCCAGGGTCAAAGAACACGAAGGCGGACGCTCTTTCTCACGCTTATGAGAAGGAAAAACCCCAGGCGGACCCCACGCCTATAATTCCATCTGTGATAGTTGTTCGCCCCTCCGGTGGGAGTTGGAAGGTTGAGTTTGCCAGGGGCAGGCCTTGGAGCCCTCTCCGGCAGCCACTCCGCCTGGACGACTCTTCGTGCCCACTCCACTTCACTCCGAGACTCTCTAGTGGGGCCACTCTTCTGCCATGGCTGGTCACCCAGGGGTTAATAGGACCCTGACACTCCTCCAATGCGCCTTCTGGTGGCCAAATATGGCATCTGACGTCACTGAGTTTGCGCCAGGTCCAAGAGCACTAACAACCCAGCTCCGGGGGACCTTCAGCTTCTCCCAGTTCCTCGTCGTCCCTGGTTGCACATCGTGCTGGACTTCGTCACTGGACTGCTGGAATCAGAAGGAAAAAACATCATCCTCTCTATTGTGGACCGATTCTCCAAGGCCGTGCACCTGGTGGCTCTCCAGGGACTCCCCTCAGCCAAAACCACCGCTGAACTGATACTAGAGCACGTAGTCCTTTTGCATGGGTTCCCCAAGGACATCGTCTCAGACAGAGGGCCCCAGTTCACAGCACGGTTCTGGAAGGCCTTCTGCCATCTGATCGAAGTTTTATGCAGCCTGTCATCTGGATACTATTCCCAGACCAACGGTCAGACGGAGCGAACCAACCAACAGCTCTCTCACTTCTCTCTGCGCTTGGGCTCTTCCACCACGCTACACGGGCGAACCTCAACAGACAGGTACATTCTCGCTCACTTCCTTCACCTGAGACAATTTTATACTAAATTAACCCAATCAGTGCTTTACATTCCCATAGTTCTAAACCAAATGGTTTAAACTCAGATTTATAAAATTCTTAAAAAGTCTTAATTATTTTTATAAATATACATGTAGGCATTCTCAAACACCTTATTTTCATTTGGCTACTATATGTCCTGCTGTCTACCTTGCTCAAGGGTAACTCAGTGGTGACACTAGTAGTTGGGATTCAAATCCACAACCTTCTGATTGCAGGGCCAACACCCTAACCACTAGGCCATCCAGCTCCCCTAGAATGCAGATCTCCTTTGGAGATATATCATGGACCACCCCCACTTTTGACTGCTGATACAGCCAGTGGACCTGTATTACATCTCAGTGCCAAGCAAATGCAAAATATAGAGATTTATGCTTTGGGATAAGGCAGAAAATGAGGTTTAAAGCAGACGGATCATGCATGTATTGCTGTTCGATTTACAGTGCGCTTTTTGCTAAACAGCCACTTGAAAGCTTCCTTATAAGATATCCCTTTATCATGTGACACCACTGATAAGGACTGGATTTGCAAAGAGCATATAAGGATTCAAACACAAACTGAGAGTTGATAATGATCTGTTGCTTCTAATTACACGGGTATCAAGTCTGAAAAGGTCAAACAAGCTCTTTTTTGGAGAGCCACAAAGATATGGGATACACTTAGGTCTACATCTTTACAAGGATCTCTGTGTAATTCACTCTTAATTCTTCAGACCAAAGTAAAAGCCAATGAATCACTGAATATGAGGGCCCTGATACACCAAGAGAATGTGAAGAAGCAGATAGAAAGGGATTAGACATTCTATTACGAGTGATAGAGCAGATAAATAGATGAGGGTAGCATTATCCTCTCCTTAGCCACTTGCCATGGAAAACGAGTGCCTGACTAGGTTCTCCCTTGCCTCTCCCTGACAACCCATTCACCGGGCAAGCCTGGGAGCCCCCTTGCATGCCTGATTGGGTGCCTGGCATTTTTGTCTGCCACTTCAGATGACCTCACACCTGATCATATGAGAGATGAGGTGTAATGAATGCCCAATTTGAATCTCATCAGCTCATGAGTTATAAGTCAGTCGCTGATTCTAACCTTCTGAGGAGCCAGGCTTGGAATTAAATGTGGCAAATGCCCTGATAGAAATAAGTTCTTTTTTTCAGATTTTTTAAATTCTCAGGGCAGAGTATAAAATAACAGGAGGTAATACCTCACACCTGTTGCTTTAATAAGCCTTTGGCCATCGATTGTGGAGTAGGATATATGCGCGAACAGGACTTTATTAACAAACGAACAAGAAAAAAGGAGACTAAATGAGAAACTAACAGGTGACTGAACTAGCATGTAGACTACAAAACAAAACAAAATAAAGCAAAGAGACCCTGGCGTGGAACATACATAATCATGAACACAAGGGTGTCAGGTTTCCCTGATAAAGGGGGGCAAAAACACAAAGGAAGAAGCACGGGGCAAAACACTCAGCAAAATACTAAAAAAACAAAACAAACACCATTTCAAAATCACAGAGCAAAATTAACAGAGCAAAAAAACAAGGGTGAGAGAAACTGAACTAAAAAACATGAATCCGAAAGTAAAGCAAAAGCACCAATCCAACATTAAGAACCAATAATAATCAGACTGAAGTCAGGGGCAAAGTCTCACGACTTTTCGTGCAGACATCACGATATACAATGTAATCAAAATACGTGCTGTGATCACGCTTTAGGGCTTTTTTTCGTGCTAGGACAACGCTTCACTTTTTCATGCTAGGACAACACTTCACTACCCTATGTGTTTTAATGAGCAGTGCGTAACACCGCTAGTATCTGCACTGTTGACTGTTAGGGTTAGGGTTAGGGACTTTCCCCATCTCATAGCATTTCAACCTGTTTCAACCGCTTTGCAAACAAAAACGATAAAGAATCCACTCATTATTTCTCTCCTACTGTCCCTCTGTCACCAGTTACCGCTGATTTGTTGTGGCAAAGGACAGCGTCCTATGAGCCCCCCGGCCGTCTCTCACAAGACTACATCCTGGCCGGCGCTCCACACAGCCAGGGCGGCCCGGGTGGGTCCCATGGGATGCTATCCTTTGAGAGTCCAAGTCTTTGCTTGAGGAGCCCCCTCCGGGAAACCCCTTGCTGTGCTCACGGGTAGAGCCCCCTCTTAGGAGCCCCTCACTGTTCTTGTGAGCATGGCCCCCTCCACAGAGCCCCTCAGTGGAGAGCCCTCAATGTCCTCGTGGGCAGGGCCCTCTCCGGAGAGCCCCTCACTGTCCTCATGGGCAAAGCCTCTTCTGGGGAGCCCCTCAGCGGGGAGCCCCTTACTGTCCTTGTAGGCAGAGCCCACTCCGGGGAGCCTCTGCGGGGAGCCCCTTACTGTCCTTGTAGGCAGAGCCCAGTCCAGGAAGCCCGTCAGCGGGGAGCCCATCACTGTCCTCATGACCAAGGCCCCCTCCGGGGAGCCCCTCACCGTGGAGCCCCTTACTGTCCTCCGGGACCGAGCTCCCACCGTGGAGCCCCTCCGTGTCCTCTGGGACCGAGCTCCCTCTTTGATCAATCCCTCTCTGGGGGGCTACTCTCTGGCCCCCAGGTCTAATTCCCCTCCGGGGAGCTCCTCCAGAGCCCTCTAAGACCCCAGTACCCCCCCACCTAAAAATTTCAGGGGGAGGTGGTGGGGTAAGAGGCCCTACTGCTGGGGTAAGAGGTGGAGCTTCAGAGACAGGAGCCTCAGGGACAGGAGCCTCAGGGATGCAGTGGGCTGGAGTCACTGAAATGCAGCTGGCCTGAGCCACTGAAAAGCTGCTGACTCCAGCCCCTGAAAAGCTGCAGACCGGGGTCTCAGGGACACAGCGGGCTGGAGTCACTGAAATGCACCTGGCCTGGGCCACTGAAAAGCTGCTGACATGAGCCCCTGAAAAGCTGTGGACCGGGGCTACTGGGACAGGCGGCCGTCGCTGTCTCGGGACCGGCGTGGGAGGCTTACATCACCATGGGGCTGGCACTGGTGGCTGAGGCTGCTGTGGCGCTGGTATAGGCTTTAACGGCTCTGCTAACGGGCCTAGCAGGTTTACTCCAGGGCCTATCAGGTCTGTTAAAGGGCCTAGCAGATCTATTGAAGGGCCTAGCGGTTCTGCTAAAGGGCCTGGTAGCACTAGTAAGGGGCCTGGTAGCACTACTAAAGGGCCTAGCAGGTCTGCTAACAGAGCTGGCTTGGCTTTCTGCACTAAAATGGGCGTTAGTGGCCCTGTTAATGAGCCTAGCTGCCTGGCTGCTAAGCTACCTGGGGCTGAAACCTCTACACTAACACAGCTGGAGCTGCATGAAAACTCACTGGAGCCGCAGCTTGCAGCCGTAGTCTTGTTTCTTGGGAGCGCTCTGGGCTCTGGACCGCAAAAACTCGGCTCTCTCGCTCGGTGGCGTGGCTTTCTCGCTCGGCAGCTTCGCTTTCTCGCTCGGCGGTTTGTCTCAGCGCCAGAGAAAGTCTCAGACTTCAAGGGCAGCTGGTGAACGGGTGGAAGACTCGAGCGACGTGGACCCCCACGCCTCTTTCGTCTCCAAACCGTGGATCTCCCGCCTCGCCAATCAGCGAGTCTAGGACGAGGGGGTCCGCAATGCGCTCTAGAGCCAAAACCAGGGATCCGTCCCTCCAGAAGCCCAGGTCTGCTTCCTCATCCTCCGACTCTCCACCACACAACTCAGCAGTTGTAAACCGACTCGTCCTCACCGGTTCACCCCCGTGCTGGGTCCAGCTTCACGCTTAGGCTCATAGCCCAGTCTGCTGCGCCCGTTTGGAAGGTTGGTAAATCTGTCACATTTCCCTTCCTCCAGGCACGGAAAGCAGGCGCATTTGCAGACTTCCATTTCAAAGCTTTATTCGTCATACAAAATAAACAGGCACACGGGTTAGGGTTAATCTCAAAACAACAAACTAAACTCAAAACAACAAACTAAAGGAGGCAAGAGAAACACAAAGTATCATGATTGTTGACCAACAACTTCAAAATGAACATAAACCCTTTAAATACATACAAACCCAGCTGTGACATGAGACAAGACACTGTAAACAGTTTCAAAATCAAAGTCCCAAACATATACAAATGATACCCTTGTGGCCTTTAGCAGCCGCTGACTCAAAATCTTTTGAGTCCCATGATAGTAAATTCCATTATTAATTTGGGCATAATGCTAGAACGTTACCAGACATTGTAGCTAAATAGCACCAAAATGTCTTGTGAGTTACAGACATTAAATTAAAGTTCGCATTAAAATACTTCCACAATTATTTTGAGTAACATGGCAATTACTAACAAACTCTAACAAATACTAAATATCACTGTAATGTCTCATGTTTAGGTCGGAAAGTAAAACAGAAAAAAGGTAGCATATCCCCAGGTAGCATAGTTATATGGGGTAAAAACACAATACAAAGAGAGTCTTACATAGAGTGTCCTTGATTAAGTACTTGGATCTGTACTGTAGAAGAATGCACTGATTCTTACTGTGCTTTTATTGGGCCTTTATCATTTACTTTCCTGCTAAAATGTGTGATTTTACAGTTAAATTCAGTGTGTTTCTACTGACCACCTTGTCATTCTATATAGTTATCCAATTATGAGATATTTTACAACATGCTTTATCTGCTAAATAACTAGAATAGTTCATGTTTTTCATTTTCAATCTTGGCATTTACCCTGATTTCACCTAATATACTAGCTCAGTACTTCTGAGTTAACTCACAACTACTCATCAAATAACTGGAACCAATTCGTCATTTCAGTGTAGTTTAGTTAAAATAGGGTGACCAGACGTCCTCTTTTCCCCACACATGTCCTCTTTTTGAGACCTGCGTCTGGCGTCCGGCTGGAATTTTAGAATCGCCCGGGATTTTGAGCTGCCTAAACATTCGCCGATGTCTCTCATAAACTAAAAATCTGGAACGGCCGTCCGGTACACGGCCGTCGGCCCGAGATGCGCATAAAACATATCAACCCCCAACCCATTTTTTAATGGACGTAGCTAAATTTGCCTAATGTCAGTGTATCTGGCTTTTGTAACTAACCTGCGGGTTTTCTTTATTTTCTGGGGTCCAAATTGAAATAAATGGGAGGCACTGTCGCAATTAGGCCCTTGATAGAAGTGAAAAGTCAAGAGTGGCATGCAAGGACACATGTCCTCTAGTGAATTTTTCTCCTTTAACATGGCATCGTGCTCCAAGCAACATCTTATAGGTTTTGTCAGTATGCTGTGTATGCTGTGTAGTTGCCAGTGAGTAGCCTAGCATGGCAGGCTGTCTGGGGAATTTTTTCCTTTTTCTTTCTCACTGAGCCTACAAAACAAAATATGCCCTCATTTCCCTAGACAGCTTCACTGATTGGTTCAGACATTTTACTGTTTTGCATGTAGTGAATCGCATGCTGAACAAGAAAAAGCATTAGCATCATGGGTATCAAAATGATGAGACCCGCTAGGTTTGATTTCAAAGAGGTGTCAGATAGCCAGTGCTGATGTACATTTTACAGCACCTTCGTTATCCATTCCTCATGCCAAAGTGAGTTCTCAGACTGTTTGGTCTGGTCTGTGTAGCTTGCTGTGTAGATCAATAGCACAGCACATTAACCAGGCAAGGTAGCAAGGGTTGTATAAACCTAATTACTGTGGATTACGTAAAAACATTCTCAGAGACTCTAAAACACAAACAATACAGGGTTAGTGGGAGCTGTTTTCTAATGTTAGCAGTAAACAGCCACATTTACTCAGTAAAAGTTTTGTAGATTTGCTTTATTAGATTTATTAGCTGTATCAGACTACATGCTACATGCTTGTTTTCCAGTTCTTTTATTCAACCCATTGTTGGTACCTTAACTCCACAGATTTTGAGATATTTTCACCACTCCAACTCTAACAAGTCTTTCCTGATTTCATTTTATACATATAAGACATCAGATGGTCAGTAGGCGCATAATGTTCTTTATTCCCTCATTGATGGGTAATGGGTAATGGTACCTCTCAGAATGAATGCTATAAGTTCAAATCCTACCAAGGCTTTGCATCTAAAATAAACCCTAGAAACCATCTAGCAACACCCTAGCAATAATTTATAAAATACCATAGCAATCAATCAGCATCACTCTAACACCACCTGGAATACCACAGTAACCAGCTACCAACTGCCTGGAAAATCATAGCAACCATTTATGAACACCCTAGTAACTAGCAGGGATACCATAGCAATCAGCTAGCAACACCATGCAACCATCTGCAGTACAACAGTAAACACCTAGCAACCAGGCATGTCATAGCAACCACCTAGTGTCATGTTGAGCCATGGGAAGGAGGCACAGGTGTGGATTTCCATCTTTAACTTGGACTTTATTTACAGAACTAAACACAAAGGAGGCATGAGGGCCAAACAAAACACACACTGAAGGTCTGAAGCTTATCCAACAAACATACACTCTCAGTGGAGTAGACAAATACAAACTTAACACATGAATGCGGGTAGTATGAGGGTGGACTGACCCTGGGTTACCACCCAGGGCAAACCTAAATACAAACAAGACTATAAGGATGACCAATCAGAACTGACAAACACTCAACTTAAACCCATACAGCTGTAACTTAACAACTTGAACTTAGACACAGTGGCACAGACACAAATTCAAAACAAGAGTCCCACGCATTAGACAAGGGCGGGTGTGTTACACCTAGCAAGACCTCAGAATCCTCCAAATAAAGAAGACTGTATTTATATATAGCATAATAGAAATATAGGCACTCCTATCCTGACACAGAACTAGCTTAGTTAATACATTCAGTTAAATTAATTAGGTAATAAAGTCCCATACTAACCGCTTTATGAATGAAAAGCAGTATCTTACACAGAACAGACTGCTATATATCACTGGCGATATCAAACAGATTGTACAGTACATCTCTGTGGAAGCAGAAGAGGTATTGTTTAATTTGCTATTATTATTGCTAATATAAATGTTTTTGGTTTTTTTTACATTTTTGCTTTTGTTGACTTACAGTCTCAGACTTGCACATATAGAATGTAAATTGAAGGTAAATGTAATTTATTAAGTTTGACAATGTCGTTACTTATGTTGCTATGTAAGTACATTTAAACAGTATAGAAAACAAGAGAATAGTCTTAGGCTGACTTTTGTCTGTGTGTGTGTGTGTGTGTTTGACTTTTGAAATGGGCATCCTCTGTTCTGTTAGGGTATTGGGTCTTGCATTTACACAGACAGCATTTTTTAAATTGTCAGTCATAACCATAACTATCATAACCTTAACTATCGAAAGGCACTTTTCCATAGGCATACAGGAAACATTCTGTACCTAAACCATATTGCAATGTTACGAAACGTGTCCAGTGAACCTCGTAACAGTGTTTCTGAGGCGTCAGCAGCATAATTCTCTCCCCATGGCTGGCTGTCATCACAAAACTGCTTTAGTTATTGTGGTCTTTTATTATTTATAGTCTCTTTAGAGTTTTTTTCCTTTTTTCTCTGCATTCTTTAATCGGGTTGAAGAATACCTAACCCAGCTAACTTGTTAGCAATGGTCTGGAACACCTTTGCATTTCTTGCAGCATTAAAGATAAATTTGTTGGCATCATGTTAAACTCACACTGAAAATCTTTAGCCCAAACTCCATTGTGTTTTTTTATGTTGACATGGGTCTCTTTCCATGATCACATTTTAATCAATCAGAAAGGAGTGATACTTTTGGCCCTGCTGTCAAGCAGCACAGCTACAGCTGGGGTGTGAGTCACTTTATTTGTAATGGAAAAATATTTGTTTGTGGTATGGCGTGGTTTTTGGGCCAGTGGGAAAGTGCCACAAACACATCTTATTTGCTTATCCTTAACCAGGATATCCTGAGCTTCAAAATATTTAAGTAAGGCTGGCTGTATTTTTTATTTAAATATAATACAACATCAAGGCTTTGCTACGGGTGAAGGCGGGGTACACCCTGGACAGTCGGCAGCACATCGCAGGGCCACATACAGAGACAGACAACCATTCACGCTCACATTCACACCTAGGGGCAATTTAGTGCGTAGCAACTGGGATAGGCTCCAGTCCCCACCCGACCCCGAGTGCGGGATAAAGGGGTAGAAAATGGATGGATGGATGGATCATGGCTTTGTTTCACTGTGCCTTTAGGAAAGTTCCCAGTCCCAATTAAAGCAGTTGTTTAGGCTTTGTCGTTACCGACATGGGACAGCTGTTGGTCTAGTGGTTAGGGAGTTGCAAGGTACTGTCCCCACATACTGCTCCCTGGGTGCCCCCCTTTGGTGGCAGCCCAAGCTTCACTTGGTGAATGAGTTAAATGCAGAAATATTTTCACTGTGTGCTGTAGTGTGTTTCCATGTGACTATAAGGGGCCACATTACTTTATACCTTTCTTTTCTTATTTTATAGGACTTTTTTGGAAAGTAGGTGTGATGGTTCACAGACAATTCATTAACAGCTTCCTGGTATCACGAGTCATGCACCCTGGGTTGTTCTCTTGATCTTTTCATCCCCACGCAATTACTTTCGGTTTTCACTTTGTGGAAGTGAAAGAGGGAAATTGAGAGTGGAGGGAGACGCGTGTGTGGGGTGAAGAGTGCACATCATGAGGTTACAAGGCTTTCATGTGTGCTGGTACAGCTCATTACCAACTAGCTTTGTTTAGGACAAGATGGTACAATCACATATTTTATGCTTTATAGTCCTAGGTTTAATTCCATTTTAGCCTGCTTGTAGCATGTATGATGCAATATTTGACCTCATAGTTCAGAGAACCCAAAGATGAATGGTGGAAACACAAAAACATATGAACTTTGTAATACTAATATGACATAAGTGATGTTGCACAATCTGCCACTGAAATCTGGCTGTAGCTTTCTCTCTCCCTCTCTTTCACTCTCTCTCTTTTTTTAATCATATTCAAAACCTGTTAAAAGGGCCAGTCATCCATTCCACATGCAAGGAAAAATGTGTTATCTTGAATTCACTGTTCTTGTGATGTCATGAAAACATTTATATTTCTTGTGCACTATAATTTTGTATAGTGCACAGTTTTTTTTTCATATTATATTGTTATATTGTACAGATTTTAAAGGTTAGACTTCTTCTCTTGTACTGTCCACTTTGCTGTTGTTATCTTATTAAATCTCATCTTGTCTTATCTTATCTTACATTTATCTACACATTAAGCCTAGGTCTAAGTCTCGGCGTGGTTCCGGGGGGGTTCCGCGCAGTATGAAGGCACAAATTAGTTATGCATTTGCGCTGTGAACACTTAAAACTGGCGCGCATTTGCGTACCTCTGACGTCAGTGCATACTTGCGTACCGCTTATGTAAATAGAGAGAATGCCAAGAGCCTCAAGGCTAACGCTTCAGGAATCAGTTGTTAAGCTACTTATCTGTCCCTCTCCACAAAGCCGCCAGCACCGTTCATAACCACATTCTCCCTCCTGCTGTCTGGCAAAAGGCTCTGCACTGTAAAAAGTAATTGCTGAATCTACTTAAGAAAAGCTTGTAAATTTAACTGACTGTGAAAAATTTGTTGATTTAACTTGATTAGATTAGTAGTGTGAAATTTTTGGTGGATGCAGTGGTTAAATTAAACAAATTTAGTACATTGTACTTAAGAGTGTTGAGTGTGTTGTACTGAAGGCATGTTCACACTGTTGCAAATGTATGTTAGTAAATATCCTATAATTAGAAAGTTAAGTTGATAATAATTAAATTATCTATCTATCTACCTATCTATCTATCTATGCATATAT
>JBBIGA010012808.1:0-15057 GCA_037576975.1 Alestes dentex | reverse complement strand
TGTTGCACCATGGTCCTGGAGGAACGTTGTTTCGTTTTTACTATGTACTGTGTATATGGTAGAAATGACAATAAAAAACTACTTGACTTGAACAGTGATGGGTGTGTCATTCAGGATAGTCTCTACTTCATAGAGAACCATCTGCAGTCTCTCTTGATCCAACACTTGTTGCCTAACAATGGAGTAGAGGACGTTTTTGATGGTTCAGATGAGTCTCTCCCATGAGCCTCCATGGTGTGAGCCAAAAGGAGGATTGAAAGTCCACTTTATTCCCTTGGCTGATAGGCTTTGCTGGCTCTTGCCGTGATTCAGAGGCGCGAGTGAATTTCTCAGTTCACGTTCTGCCCCCACAAAGTTTGTGCCGTTATCAGAGAACACTTCTTTGACCTGACACCTTCTGCACATGAATCTTCGGAGAGCAGCTATGCAGGAATCAGTGTCCAAGGAATGTGCCAGCTCTAAATGGACTGCCCTACTCACAAGGCAGGTGAATCGGACTCCATACTTCTTTACCATCGCCCAGCCTCTCTTTGTTTCAGTAGGGCCAAAGTAATCAACCCCAACGTGGGTGAAGGGAGGAAGGTCTGGTAATGTGCGGCCCAATGGCAGGTCAGCCATCTTCTGTACATTAGGTGGAGTGTGCCAGCGTCTGCAGGAGACACAATCCCTTGTGGTCCTTCTTGTGGCTGAATTGGCTTTAAGAATCCAAAATCTTTGGCGGAGTTTTGCCTCTGATGTTAGTTACTCTGTTGGCTACATATGTTTGGAAGCGGCAGGTGTCATTTAGGATGTACTTTATGACAGAGGTGCTGTCCGTCCAATAGACTTGTGGCTCTAGAATTAATTCTAGTTCCCTCTCTAGTATACTGTTGAGCCGCACTGCCAGGACCACAGCTGCTAGCTCTAGTCTGGGGATGGTTATGGATTTCAGAGGTGCTACTCTTCCTTTTCCCATCACAAAGACAACATGGATGAGACCTCTGGTGTCTGTAAGCCTCAAGTAGCTCACTGTGCCATATCCTACTTCACTGGCATCGCAGAAATGGTGTAGCTGTGCTGTGTAGACTACCCCAAACTCCTTTGGTCTGTAGCATCTGCTGATATTTAAGTCTCCCAGCTGGCCCAGTGCACCAACCCAGGTCTCCCATCTTTTGGCGAAGTCAGATGGAATCTCTAAGTCCCATTCAAGGCCTCCTCTGCAGAGTTCTTGTATGATCCTCTTTGCAGGAAGGACCACAGGCACAAGAAAACCAAGAGGGTCATTCAAAGAGTTGACAACAGAGAGAATGCCCCGGCGAGTGCAGGGCTGCTTAAAGCATAGATCTTAAAGCATAGGGTGTCTGAGCTGATGTCCCACTGGATACCAAGAGCACGCTCTAGAGGCAACTCACTTTTTTCTAGATTGACATCCATTATCTCTTTTAGAGCTCTATCTTCCTCTGGGACTGAAGCTAGCACGGATATGCTGTTGCTCACCCACTTTGTCAATCTGAAGCCTCCTGTAGCGCATGCTGCTTTAAGATCACTAACCAGGTTTATAGCCTGTTTCTCAGATGCAACAGATTTCAGGCAGTCATTAGCATAAAAAATATTTCTTATGGTATTCAGCACATCTGAGCTCACCTTGCCCTCATTGTCTTTGGCAGTTCTCTTCAAAGCGTAGTTGGTGCAATTTGGTGAGGAAACAGCACCAAAGAGATGCACTATCATCCTATATTCCGTAAGGGGCTGGTTGAGGTCACCATTGGGCCACAAGAAACGCAAGAAATCTGCATCATTTTTGGGGAACATACCTTCAATATCTGCCATCATGGCAACCTGTTCCTGCCTGAATCTGAGGATGACCCCCAGAAGAGTGTTTGTCAGGTCAGGGCCTTGCAGTAACTGAAGGTGAAGTACCCTGAAATGATGCCGTACAGTCAAACACAACCCGGATTTTGTTATTTTTCTTGTGGTAGACCCCGTGGTGGGGTATATACCACACTCTACCATCGTACCTGGACAGCTCAGCACCTGGCACCTTCTCAGCATGTCCTTTATCAAACATGGCATTCATGAACTTTGTGTAATCTGAATGAAATGCCTCATTCTTCAGAAGTTTCCTCCATAGTGTCATAGCTCGCTGCTCAGCCACAGGTTTATTATTTGGCATAATAAGGCTCTCATCACAAAAAGATAACCTCATTTCATAATGTCCATCTTTCTTTGTGGTTGATTCATCAGCAATTTTTAGGAACTTCTTGTCCTCAAAGGACAGTTCAGCCTGCTCCTCATAGGCCCTCTCAGGAAGTCTTGATTATACTTCCTGACAAGCAGCTCCTCTAATCTGGCAACTGAGATTCTATTTGAAGAGACACATTGATGGCCATGTTCATCAGTAAGCGAACTGCCACCCAGTGGACGATTGATGAGCCATCCTAAATGGGTCTTGACAGCATAAGGCCCATCTTCTTGGCTGTGTATAATTCTCCAAGGCTCTAGTGCCCATGGGGCGTTGGCTCCAATGAGCAGACCAATATCTGCTTCAATGGTGGCGAGTTGAACATCTTTCAATTAAGGCCACTTTCGTATATCATCTTCAGTAGCAATATTTCCATGGCTCACTGGGATACTGTTTTGTGTGAAGACTTCAGGCACCCTTCAAAACTGCTCACCTCCAATCCTGTTATGCGGTGTGTACTCACATGCAGAACTTCCTGGGTCAAGAAATGCATAGGTTAGGATGGCCTGATTGCTTTTAATAGATTTAACCTTCACAGGCACATGAGCTAGCTTGCAGTCTGACACACTGGCCCCAGTATGCTTCTTAGACATGCTCACTGGATTACTGCTGTTGACTGTACAGGCTGAGGATTGTGTAACAGGGCCACTAGGGTTGGTGGCTGGTTGTATAGAGTGTAACTTGATTGGAAGTTGAATGTGCAAAATTGTTGGATGTTTTTTCTGACATATCTGACAAGTCAAGCGTCTTTAAGGAGACACGCAAAACACATTCCGTTATTCTTCAAGAATTCAACCTTATCTTTGTGCTGTTGCAGCACCAACTGGTGGCAGGATTCCATAAATTGGTCTTCTTTGCAGAGGACGCATGGTTTACTATAGGCCATTCTTGGCTGTGTCTCCAAGTGGCTCTCAGATGTTCTGCCCTCATTATGCTGTGGTTTGGCTATTACTGGGACAATGGTAGTTGCAAAGCTTTTGGTTAGGGTTTTTTATTGCTCAGTTGTTCTCGTGACCTTAGTAGCTGAATCCTGAATGGAGCCAAACACTGGATCTAAAAATATTCTGGCTTGCTTCTCAAGGAATTCCACAATATGATGGAATCTGGCTCGGTATTGCGTATTCTCCTGTATCTCACAGGCTTTGGTTCTCCATCACTCCCTTAGCTTATATGGCAGCTTGGACAAAGTCAGCTTTAAATTGGAGGGGGAGTCAAGCTCTGTGATGTCTTGTAGATTTCTAACCATATTACAAAAGCTTCTTAAATACAATGCATAGCTGTGGAGCTCTTTACCATCCTCAGATTTAATAGCATTCCAGTTTAAAGCTTTCTGAATGTAAGCAGTGGTGAGGCGATACGGACCACCAAAGTGTTCATTAAGGAGGTGTCTTGCCTCTGCATATCCAGCTTGGGCATCCACATACAAACAGCTTTTTACTAACTCTTTGGGTTGACCAGATGTATACTCCTCGAGGAAGTACAGGCAGTCTTGGTCATTCTCAGTTTTTTGTTCAATGCGATGTTCAAAGGCCTTAATAAAAGGAAGGTAACCTATAAGATCACCATTGAAAGTTGGCAATTCTCTAGAGGGGAGAGAAGACTGTTTCTGGTGCTGAATAATCAAACCTGCGAGCTCATTTTGAGTATTATGTGTATGTGGTTGTGCAGCTTGAGAGCCAGGTGGGTGTATAGATTGCTCCATTCTGTGACTCCTAATTGTGGGCCAACTGACATTAATTGTTGCTGATGTTTGTTTTGGCAATGTTGGTCCAGGTCGAGTGGACGATGCTGATTCAGTATTCATAATAGGCTTATGCATTGTCGGCCTATGTAGTTTGGGTTCCACCTCCATAATTCTCTGTAGAGGTGTTTTGGAATTGTCCCTATCCTAGTGAATTCAACGGGGGATGGTTCTGACACCACAACAGATTTATCGGGATAGCTATCAAGATACTCATTCATTCCATCATTCCCATCATTCAGCATCTGTGAGACAAAGTCACTTGTGGATTGAAGTTGATCACTGGATTCAAAACTCTCCAAAACCTTTAATTTAGCATCAGCTGCTGCAATATTTGTTTCATGTTCGATCATTTCCATTTCTCTTTGAAGTTGCACCTTTTCTTATTCAAGTGCATGCTTATGTTTCAAACTGTGCGCTTTGGCCGCAAGTGCTGCTTTTTCGGCAGCTACTTGTGCACACAAGGATGAAACCGACGAGACTTTGGACCCTGAGGATTTTGACCCAGTCTTAGATACACTGTCTCCTGGATTAATCTCTGATTATGGATCGAATTTAGATTTTTTCCACAGATCAGTCTCTTTTAAAAAGCTCTCGAACACAGCCACTTTAGGCTCATACCATTCAGTGTTATCCCTTTCTTTATCTTCGTCAGATAGTAATGCTTGAACAGATAAATGCGCTTCGGACA
The DNA here is from genome assembly GCA_037576975.1 of Alestes dentex. Taxonomy (NCBI): domain Eukaryota; kingdom Metazoa; phylum Chordata; class Actinopteri; order Characiformes; family Alestidae; genus Alestes; species Alestes dentex. The sequence continues at coordinate 10,404 of JBBIGA010012808.1, read as the reverse complement.
ACTCATACATTGCAGTTTTTAATGCAGCGACACTTTCGTCAATCTCTTTAACACTTGCGTGAGCATCAAACAATGCCCTTGTTTTATTCATTTTTCTTGTACACAGACCCAGTTTCCCACCGCGGGTCACAGTTAGAGTTTTCAGGCCTTGTGCAGTCATTGTTTCAGCATCTACTTATTTGTGCATACACCTTTAAACAAGCTCCACTTGTTGTTTACAGCTACTTCCACAATCTATGTTCAGCATTTAAAGTCCATTTGTTTAGAAGTCCAACATTACAAGACAATCTTCGTACTATTTGGTTTAGAAAATCCTTTTGTTCTCGTATCAAACAGGAAAACTTTGAATCCAAAGCGCTTCAGGAAATAAACTTTTACTCACGGACCACAGACTCATAGGATACATCCAATAATCCTTCCAATGCTTTGTCTTTGTCACGTAGTTTCAACGCCAACAGTCAGTAGTTCATGAGGAGTACCGAAAAGTTTAATCCAGGGGAGTTTTTGACTTAATGTTGCGGTTTCCGACCCAATTCACAATTTGCATGGAGTCCTTATGACGGGAGCAGCTGGTGAAGTTAATGACACGCTGGTTCGTTTCTTTCTTCACATAAATATTTATTTGTTTTATGGTATTTTAACATTTCTCTTGGTACCATGCGGTCAAAAACTGTGTCCTCCTAACTACTCCTCCCGCCACCCTATTCAAAATCACCTGTGCTCTCTATACATAAGGTGGTACGTAAGACGTAAGGTGAAACTAGGTGAAGCTATATAGGAACTAATGTGGAGCAAGGAATATGTGCCCATTATTGACCAAACACCCCGTGATATAAACTAAATACATCAGGATAATTAACATATGAAAACTGTTATCATTGTAACCATACTAACAAAATCAAAATAGCAAAAATGGCTCCAGCATTTATATATATATACACTCTTAACTCATGTATTCTTAGCTGAAAGATATGTATAAATTTTGAGTAAAATCTGTACTAAGAACAATATTTTTCTGGTTATCATGTGTGAAATCTGTGACAGAAATACGGTTAACTCACTGTTAGCTAATTTAGATATATGGGAATTGTATGTTGCAATTGTCTCACTGTGGGATTTGCATTAGCTTGTAGCTAACGCCGATATGTATGTTACAGCTGTCTCATTACAGAATTAATCTTAGGCAGAAATTCTGGGAAAACTGAGAAGAAACCAGACTATATGATTATCATCAGTTTATTCTTAACCAAAAAAGTTGCTTTTTATTTATATGGCATACCTAGTTTGTGTGAGTGTGTGTGTGTGTGTGTGTGTGTGTGTGTGTGTGTGTATGTGTGTAGATGCACAAATGACACTGAAATAACCCATAATACAGAATTTTAGCTAACCCATTAATAGCTATAACTCTGCAGTGTATAAAAACAACCCATGCTAGGTTCATCTATAATGGACCCAGGGCTAGACTGACAAACTGACCCAACTTGGGTATTTTTAACTTAGAGTGTACCACTGCAGTTCTTTTTACACATGTCCTCAGTAAAAGCCAGTTACAATCAACATGTTAATGAGGCAATACACATTAATGATCATGCTAATGATGACAATGCCTTTTTGGCAACCAAAATGAACATGCTATGTCAAAGAAAGACAAAAATCTAAGCTACTTCCTTTAGGAAAAGAAACAGAAGCCTGGGAAAAGTAATTGTGACATTATTGCAGACTAAATCAACGGGGTATCAAACATAACAAGAGATTCTGACCACAATCAAAGTCATGTCAAGATAAAAAGAAAACATAGTTCTAGAACTTGACAATAATTGCATGGATATGAAGTTGATGACTTTAATTCATTTCTTCTTTTAAGTCATGAGGAGCCAAACTGTTTCTTTCCTCAGTCTTATTGGCTGAGCCTCATTCAAAGGCATTGTAAAAGATTCCACATTGAGGCATATTAGCTTCCTCTTCTTTCTATCCGTACACTTGCCATGACCAGTCCAAGCAGATCAAAATGTGACCTTTAAATGTATTCGTTAATCGAGTGAATTTATGTGCATGATTTGTGGTTTATGTGCATGATGTGCATGTGGTGAAAAAACAACTTAATCAGAAATTCATGCTAGCTGGTATTTTTGTGACAAATGTAAATGAGAGAAAAGTGCAGTAGTCACATGCATCAAAATGCTTAATCAAGCTAGTTGCTCTTAATCTCATGATGAACTGGCCCATTGTGAAAATTGCACCTTTTTTGGACCACATCAACCTTCACTATTGCTGTTAACCCACGCCTTTTCTCTTTTCTTTCAAATTCCCATATTCTGTCATCATTTTCCTCTAGCCTCCAGTGCTGCTGACAAGGACAACTCTGCGGCTCATCATCTTTAATGACTTCAGAGGGATGTCATTATGGTGTCTCCCCTCCCTTCTATAGGACCTCTATGCCACAGTAGTTTGACCCTTTCGATGCAGGCAAGATAAGCCTATGTATGATGATGGAGATGGCCAAGAGTTAGATAGGTCAAATGACAGTTCTATGTTTGGGCAAGTCAGAAGCAACAGCGGTGTACTTGGTTTGTTGCTGCATGCAGGGTTAAAGAGAGTGTCCTTGGTTAGGAAGGAGTATTTGCAAGCACTGACTCTGGCTTACGCAGAGGTCTCAAACACCTGGCTAGGATGGCGTGAGCGAGTACCACAGTTGCTTTCTCTACTCCGGCTCAATTTAAGTTTTCAAATATCATCAACATTCGAGAGTGTGCTGATGAAAAGGACATTGTGTTTGCTTCTCACTTGAGCGCATAAATCGAAAGGAAATAGGAGCTCTGAATGCATTACAGTGAGAAATGAGCATTCCCATCTTCAAGCTTTTTCGTTCTATTTGATTATGATATGCATTCAGCATATCAACTGCGCACAGCCTGCACCACTTAGGTATATATTCATGTACAGATTTATGAATATTAATACAAATCTCCTGCCAAGTCTTCCTCCTCGCCTAAACCAATCATTCAGAGACCCGTGCATTGGGGTGTGGTAGTAGTGTGGAGGGAGCCGACTGGAATGTCTCATTTACTGATGAGGTATGGTCAGATATACTGAAGAAAACTGTATACAGGGAAATTAGAAATAGACTTATTTGATTCAAAATGACCAATACATTTTGCTGGACAGGCTACTAACAGCAAATTTTATGAATGATGGCAGTGCCCTAAGGAAGGCACACTAGTTCTGAACCGTAGCTCAAGACCTTTGGCTGTGGTTACATGGAAATACTGAAACAATAGTTGGTGTACCCATACTTACATGTGCATCATTAAACTCATGTGGTGGTCAGAGAACTGTTAATAAGGCACTAGAAGTGAAGTTTCTATCATGTGTGAAGTGCACCACCTGTTTGAAGGGAAATACAGATGTGAATTCCATGCTTTCATTTTTTTTTTTTACATTTTTTAAAAATTGTATTCATGTTTACTTAATAAATGTTTGTAATTTTATAAGCACACAGGGTAATTGACTGTAATAACATGTTCATTCTATTAATTTCTGAAGTGCTTTGTGTTTTCTTGATCTTGCTTTGCTCCTAATTGCATTTTCAAGATCAGTGATGCTCAGGTCTAGACAGTAAATTACAGAGGTTTGCTTTTCCATTCGCTAATGCATTATTTTAGCAGACATCTTAACATCTTCAAAACAATATATTAAATAATTCAGTCTTGATGCACAAAGCAAATGTTCTAATTATCAAATTGAGATAAGCATATCTGCTACCACTTCTTCCCAAAGGAACACACAGAAGACAAGATCACAAAAAGGGAATAGTTCAAAAGAAAAAAATAATTGTTTTAGAGTTGAAAAGCACAGTAAGAGATTTTCATGGATGAACGGATGGATGGTCTGAGCTAAACTAAATCTTGATTTAAAAAATATATATATACTTATTTTAATTGGATATATTACATATATTTATCGTCTTCTGTTTGGATTACTCTGTGGGGTAAAAGTGGAGAATTTCTACTACTTTTCTCAGTTGGACTGAAATCAATCAGTAATGGGTAAATTGCATTGATGACAAGATCCCAAGATCCAAAGGTGAATGCAGCAACTTTAACCCCCTGCCACTGCAGCTGTTATCCAAAGATTTTGAGCTAAGACTTCGATCAGATGCCCTCCAGTGGAGCCACTCTTTAGCAGTCACTGGTCATCTGGGAGTTAAGCGCACTCTTCACCTGCTGCAAAGGGCCTTTTGGTGGTCAGGGATGGCTGAAGATGTTAAGAGATATGTCCAGGCATGTGCAGTGTGCGCCATGGCGAAGACTTCCAATCAACCTGCTACGGGCCAGCTTCAACTCCTACCTGTTCCGCGCCGCCCTTGGTCGCACATCACACTTGATTTTGTTATCAGCCTGCCGGAGGCGGAAGGAAAGGACACCATCCTCACCATTATTGATCGGTTCTCCAAAGCTGTTCACCTGGTGGCTCTTCCGGACTCCCCTCAGCCAGAACTAGAACCTAGAGCACGTAGTCCGCCTGCATGGGTTCCTCAAGGACATCGTCTTGGACAGAGAGCCCCAGTTCACAGCCAAGTTCTGGAAGGCCTTCTGCTGTCTGATCAACTCCACCTGCTGTCTGTCATCAGGATACCACCCCCAGACTAATGCTCAGATGGAGCGGACCAACCAACAACTGGAGCGCTTTTTACGATGCGTTGTGATGGACCGTCAGCGCTCCTGGACCCGCTACATCATCTGGGCTGAGCTCTCTCATAACCTCCTCACCTCCTTGGCCATGGGACTCAGTCATTCGAGGTACGTTATGGTTTCCAGCCTTCGTTGTTTACCCATCGAGAACCAGAGGTTGATGTACCATAAGCCCAAAAGTTGGTCTGCAGGAGCCGACTGACCTGGCAGCAGGCCCGTGATTCCATCCAGAGGACCAACCAGCGCTACACCCATCAACATTGCCATCGGCACCCACCGAGACGACTGTTCCATGTAGGTGGAAAAATCACTCATCAGATAAACCCTGTAACTTACCGGCTCCAGCTGCCTGCTGCAAACCCTTTGCAGTCAATTACAGCCTTAAGTCTGGAATGCATAGACATCACCAGACTCTGGGTTACATCCCTGGTGATGCTCTGCCAGGCCTCTACTGCAACTGTCGTCAGTTCCTGCTTGTTCTTGGTGCATTTTCCCTTCAGTTTTTTATCAGCAAGTGAAATGCATGCTCAGTTGGATTCAGGTCAGGTGATTGACTTGACCATTGCATAACATTCCACTTCTTTGCCTTAAAATTTGGTTGCTTTCGAAGTATGCTTCGGGTCATTGTCCAGCTGCACCGTGAAGCGCTGTCCAATGAGTTCTGAAGCATTTGGCTGAATATGAACAGATAATATTGCCCGAAACAGAATTCATCCTGCTGTTTTTGTCAGCAGTCACATCATCAATAAATACAAGGGAACAAGGTCCACTGGCAGCCATACATGCCCACGCCATGACACTACCACCACCATGCTTCACTGATGAGATAGTATGTTTTGGATCATGAGCAGTTCCTTTCCTTCTCGATACTCTTCTCTTCCCATCACTCTGGTACAAGTTGATCTTTGTCTCATCTGTCCATAGGATGTTGTTCCAGAACTGTAAAGGCTTTTTTAGATGTTGTTTGGCAAACTCTAATCTGTCCTTCCTGTTTTTGAGGCTCACCAGTGGTTGACATATTGTGGTGAACCCTCCCTCTGGTGAGGTCTTCTCTTAATTGTTGATTTGACACACATACACCTCCCTCCTGGAGAGTGTTCTTGATCTGGCCAACTGTTATGAAGGGGTTTTTCTTCACCAAGGAAAGAATTATAGTTCAGGCACAATGGTGTTGAAAGCCAAACTAAAGTCCACAAACAGCATCCTGGCATAAGTACCCAGATGGTTGAGATGTTGCAGGATGTATTGCAGACCCATTTTCACTGCATCATCCACCGACCTGTTTGCCCGGTAGGCAAACTGCAGGGGGTCCAGCTGGTGTCCTGTAATGTCCTTCAAATGGGCTAAAAACAGACGTCAAGAGGTCTGTAGTCATTCTGTCCTGTGATGGTGGGTTTCTTGGGGCCCAGGATAATGGTGGAGCGTTTGAAGCAGGAGGGAAGTTCAAACAGCTCCAGGGATCTATTGAAGATGCGGGTAAGGATGGGAGCAAGCTGATCAACACAGGCTTTGATGCAGGAGGGGGGATGTCCTAACAGACATGTTAACAGACATAAAGAAATGCTTCAAGAAGTTGATCATAAAACAAATAAGTATCTTTCTCAAACTTGATCCACTTTAGTTTGCATTTCAGTTTGCATTTCACCCCAACTGTTCTACTGTTCCCCTTAATCACCTGGACAGAACCTGAACACTTCCCTTTGCAACTGGATCCTGGACCTCTTCACCAGCAACACAACCTCCAGAATCATCACACTGAACTCTAGTGGTTTTCAGGAGTATGTGCTCAGTTCCTTGCATCAGCAACAGTCACACTGCTGACTCATATGACTGAACTGCAAATTTCATAAAGTTTGCTGATAATACCACAGTGCTGGGTCTTATCAGCAACAACAACAAGTCATTGTACAGGAAAGAATTGGAGCAGGTTGCAGAGTGGTGCAAAGACTAGAATCTCTTTCATTCTGCTATCTAATGTTAGCAAAATTAAAGAGATGATTGCAGACTTCAGATGTACCCATGGTGATCATTCTCCACTGCATATCAGTAGCTCAGCTTTGGAGTCAGATACTCCAAGTATGCCAGTGCATATCACTGGCATATCATCAACAGCCTCTAGCAATGACTTTTCTCTTTTCATCCTCTTTACTTTTTCTACTAGGTGCAGGCACAGGTGGCTGGAGGACAGCCTCAATGCACGGGGGCGATGCCACGACGCTCGGGTGCACAGCCTCGACGCCCGGGAGCGCTGCATCGATGCTCTGGAGCCTCCTCGGTGCTGGGACGGCGGCGGCTCAGAGGTTAGCTGTAGCTCAGAGGCCTGGGGAGGGCTCAACAATAGCTCAGAAGCCAGAGAGGGGCCTATAGCGGCCAGAGAGGGGCCTATAGCGGCCAGAGAGGGGCCTATAGAGGCCAGTTAGGGGCCTTTAGAAGGCAACAAGGGGCCTTTAGAAGGCAAAAAGGGGCCATTAAACCTACTAGTGGCGGGCAGCCTTCCCCTGAATTTTTGGGGGGCTGTACTGGGGTTAAGGAGGGCTCCAGTGGAGGCCAAGGAGAGGGCTCCACTCCCGAGGACAAAGAGGGGCTCCAGGTAAGGGACCCCAGCTCTGAGGACAACGAGGGGTTCCCCGCTGAAGGGCTCCCAGGAGGGGGCTCCGGCCCCAGGGACAGTGAGGGGCTCCTTGGAGAGGGCCCCGCGCTTGGGAATAGTGGGAGGCTCTTTGGAGGGGCCTCTGCCCCCAAGGACAATGATGGGCTCCCTGCAGAGGGGCTCCCAGGAGGGGGCTCCGTCCCCAAGGACAGTGAGGGGCTCCCGGGAAGGGGCACCGCCTTTAAGGACAGTGAGGGGCTCCCAGGAAGGGGCTCCACCCCTGCGGACAAGAGTGAGGACGGGGACTCTCATAGGGGAGTGTCACAGGAAACCCACCCAGGCCGCCCTGGCCATGAGCAGTGGCGGCCAGGAGGTGGTCTAGTGAGATGCGGTTGGGTGGGGCTTATGGGACGCTGCCCTTTGCCACTGCCTTCCCCTCCTCCCCCTTTTTGCGTGGGCCTGGTGGCCCTTTTGGGCGCCCTGGGGTGGCTCCATTGGGGGGGGCTACTGTAACATCTCTGGTCAGTGGCCACTAGAGGCAACTGTTAATTAAGGTTGGTATGTGGGCTTTTGGTTTGACACGGGGTGTCGCCTCATCCCTGTGCCTCGGCTGGCCAGGGATGAGGCATTATTCAGCAAACAGATGTTTCATGTTGAGATTCTGTTAAATAGCACACTTTGGTGCTCCGTGTTTGTCGGTTCACTGTAGGTTTGGTTGTGTTAACGTCTTCTGTTTCTTTCTGTGAAATCATATCGGCCCTTGAGCCTGGTTTTTGTTTGTATTTTGGTTTGAATAAAAGAGAACCAAAGCCATGGAAGTCTGCGTTTGTGCCTCCTGCTTGGGTGAAACATGACCAAACATGACAACATGTAGATTGCAGTGAAAGTTTCGATTTCTACAGAATTTCTCTGCTTGTTATAATGAGCTAAAAGTGGAAAATGATTAACATAAAATATAATATACACTTTTCTTTTACTACAAGAAGTGATAACTGCTCTGTCAGTTAATCATATGTTCTGTCACCTTAATCAAACTTTATCAAAACTTCACTGAACTCAAGATGTCAAAGACATGACCTGACCAACCCTGGGGAAGAGCTGCTTTTCTCAGCAAAGATAACTTCAATTGTCACCTCTGTTGTTCCTGTGTCCTTGGAGTCAGGATGTGACCAACAAAAATGAAAAAATCCACTCTTCTTTAATAAGAAGAAGCAGGAGGACCTTGGTAGAACAAACCTGGATCACTCTGTCTTGGGACAATTATATGACCTACACAGTTGTGTCGTGAGCTTTTTTGTAAAAAAATATAGATAGCTGCAGTTAGGAAAAGTTTGAAGTCATTAGTCCAAAAAATACCAAAGAAGAGGTAACTAGGGTGAGCTGAGTTAGAAATATTGATTACATGAACAAGAGGCTTGTTATGCCTTTCAGACACCTTAGAAAACACAACGAGAAGGAACTTCTGCATTCTTTCAGAGGGCTTCCGTGGTACTATAGATATCATGGCGTATGTGTGGGAAGTGTCAAGAAAATGCTAGTAAAATCATTTTTTTTCTTTTCTGCATCTCCCCCAAAAATGTATTTGTGCATAAGTTTGTGTGTAAAGGAGGATTGTACATAAACATATGCACAGCTTTATTTTTTTAAGAGAAAAAATTATATCTTTAAAATAACTACAAGATGTATATGTTAGATTATTTCTAGACTTTGAATTTTCTGAAATTGTGTTTTGGGTTTTATCATAAACCAAAAAGGAAAAGAAAGACAGTCCATAAGTATTTGGACATTGATGCAAAAAAAAATTGAAAATAAGCAATCAAGCTGTATATGAAGTATAGACATTCAGCTTTAATTGAAGGGGTTTAACAAAGGTATTGCATTAAGTTTATTGAAATTAACATTTTTCACAGGCTCCATTTTCAAAAAGGCTCGAAAGTAATTGGACATGACAAATTAAGTAGATAAAAAAGTGTGGAGTTGATTCAAACACTGAATTTTTATTTAGTAGCTGATCACTGGAACTCAACATCAGGTCCAAAGAGGTGTTTGTGTGAGTGAGGCCATCATTAGGCTGACCAAAAAAAAACAGAACAATAGGAAAACATTTAGGAGTAGTCAATCAACAATCTGGTATATTTTTTAAAAAGAAGGAGTGCACTGGTAAGCTCAGCAACAGCAAAAGGCCTTTGACATTTTTTGTACAGAAACCAAGGTCAGCTTGTACCAGAATAATATAAGGACTGTAATGACGCCTATTCAATGTAAGTAATGGTCCCAGCCTGGCCACCAATATGCAATTGAATTCAATTCGAAAAACTTTATTTGTCCCCAAGGGACAGTTTAAAAGGCATAGTGAAGCAGCGCACACATATAACAGTTGTAACATTTGAGACAACAGATGACACACAATAACAGACCTTTTTTTTTTTTAAACAGGGAACAAGCAGTGATCAGCAAGAGATGAGATAGTGACTTGCACAAGGTGCAACTGGATTGAGATTGCATCTGTATATGTATGTATATTCTGTGCATTGCAATATGAACAATGATAAATAACTTTAAAAAACAGAAGCTTTAAGGTGCATAATGTTTTGAAAGTGAAAAATGAGAGAGACTCAAACCTGTGGAGGTCTGAGTTAGGAGGGATGGGGGAGGTGATAATGTGTGAGGTGATAATGGTGGGTTTGGGGGGGGCGTCAGGTGTAAAACGACCACCCTTTCAATGCTGCGAGAAGGGTAGGAACCTGCGCAGGGAGACACCATTGGATTTCAAGTCCAATGCCTTAACCACTCGGCCATCGCAGTCCTATGAAAAAGTCTGGCTCCACCACTGGTAATAGTAGTAGCAGTAGTAGTAGCAGCAGTAGCAGTAACATCAGCAGTAGTTGAAGTAGAAGAAGTAGCAGTAGTAACAGTAGAAAGAGAAGTGGCAATAGTAGTTTTATTACTTTTAGTACTAGTAGTAGGAGCGGTAATGGTAACATAGTAGTAGCAATAGATTTAGTAGTAATTGTAGTAGTAGTAGTAAGATAAGATAATAAAAAGGACTTTATTTATCCCGAGGGAAATTCTTTTGTCATGTACATGCTCAATGCAACAAGAGGAACAGGAGTAAATAAAGAT
>JBBIGA010012797.1:0-15057 GCA_037576975.1 Alestes dentex | reverse complement strand
AATGTCCCCCAAAACACACACAACAGGCCAACTGGCCACTCACCCACCCCGCAAAGGCTCATGGGAGCCAGTCCTGATGTGCCAGCTTGTCACAATATATATACACACAGCAGGCACTGACAAACAATAATAAACTAACAAAAATTCAACTTGTCAAATAAGTTACAATGTTTATTGTTCAACGTACCAAATCACACCTGTATGATGCTACACTTCAATGGAAAGTTTGCAGGCATTTACTATAAAGCTTTTCTGCCTTCACATAAGATGAGAGAGAGAGATAAGATAAGATAAACCTTTATTAGTCCCACAAGTGGGAAATTTGCTTAGTAACGGCAGAAAGTGGACAGAACAGTTAAGAGCAGCAAAATTAAGAAAAACAGTAGAATAGAATGAAATAAAAATAGAATAAAGTACTATGTCACAATATTATATAAAATAAAATTCTCAATTTACAGTCTAAAGATGTACAGTATAACATCGAGGAATATAGTGTGTATAGCTGTATTGTACAAAATATACATATATGTATGTAAACTGTAGGCAGACTAAATTGCACAATTTAGTATAAAATACACAGTATAGTATCACAGTATAGTATAAAATAAATGTTCAGATGTACAGTCTAAAATGTACAGTATATAATCCAGGAATACAAATATGCACCATTATAGTGTAAAAATATACATATATGTGTGTAAACTGTAGGTAACACTATATTGCTCATTTAGAAGTAATACTAGATGTAAGCTTGGGCAAGTTGTGTGCATGTACACAGTGAGTATATGTAAATAAGTATATACAGAGTGGATGTATAAGTTTAAGTGAAAAGGAAAAACACTGTAAATACACAGACAGGTACACAATGGAGTGACAGGCCTTGACAATAGCATTAGCAATGCACCAGAAAAATTGCACATTTTAAATTGCCCATTCTAAATTGCACATTCTGTCCAGCAGTAGTAGCTTCACCCAAAACATGGCACATATTGTAACAGAAAAAATCACACTTAGTAAATTGCACTTAGTAATATTGTACATAGGACAAATGAATGAAAGCTACCCTGTGTGTTGCTGTGTACTGGATGAGTGTGTGTATCTGTCTGCACGTGTGTGGTCATCTGCAAAGTCTTTGTTGTAGAGTCTGACAGCGGTTGGAAGGAAAGACCTGCGGAATCTCTCCATCCCACATATATGTGCAGAAACCATTCCTAGCCTCTGGACTATACTGTTTTACCAGAGTTCGTCTCCTTAAAAGAATGATGCCTTATTCAAACTGCGTTCAGCACTGCTCACTTCCAGTATGATTATATCGCCCAAGATATATATGTTCTGAATCGGTGCAGCACCACTGCAGCTTTTTAAACAGCTGCTAATAAACGACATTGGACAGCTCAACACGCTTGGAGGAGAACACTAACTACCAGTTCGGTTACATCAGCTTACAGACGCCTGAGCTGGTTGTCATCACTCTGAGCTCTGAGGGGAGCGGGAGGGTCATCTTACCCACCCAGAGAGAACAAGGCCAACTGTGTTCTCTTGGACTCCCAGCCACGGATGGCTGTGGCATCCTCCATGATGGGTCCAGCACTTAGTTCAGCGCTCGAGAGCCTTTTTAACCATGCATCAATAACATTCAAATAAACAAAAACTGAAACATTGCTTTTTAATGATCTTTACACTGCAATTAGGACATCATTTCGGTTAACCAAAGGTGTTGCTGGTAATGTCTCTTTCTGTGGTCATTTGCATTCTGTCCGTAGTCATTTCCCATTTCTCTATGTATTATTCATGTGGCTGCTTTGACTGTGTGGTCATGGGTTTTGCTAGATTGAAGGAGCTCGTCAGCCTTATTGATCTGCATGCCTCCTCTTTTATTCATGAGCATTTGACTCTCTCTCTCTCTCTCTCTCTCTCTCCTTCCCCCACATCCCCACCCCCACCCCCAGGTATGAGCAGGAAGTCACTTGCCACTCTCCGCTTTTCTGTAGAGAGACCTAAGTGATGGCAATTTGCATTTGTGTCAGAGAAGGTTCTTACTGGAGAAATGGGGAATATTTACTGAAGCGCTCGTGGAGACACACGCACACATAAGATGACAAGCGTTCACACGGCAAAGCATATATTTGCACAAGAGCACATGCGACAAGTAGGAGGAACTGGTAAAATGCTAATGCTGACGAGCTGACAGAGAAATCCAAAAACTGCCCAGGTACTCAATTACAGGATTAGCTCAACTTCACTAGGTAGGCCATTTACGCACTTTTACGCTCTGTGGCTCCAACACTCAGACATTTACAGGCTTCAGCACAGTATCAGCTGCAAAACCAATAAATCAAGACCAGGGCCAAGGGACTGTAGGTGTACTCATATCGCTCACTAAGGTCATGCTAATGCCTGATGTTGAAGTTGGACAATTTTATCATTTTTTTGTATATTTCAGACACTCTGAGGCTTCAGTGTAAGCCTCCCTGATGCTCCAGATGTGTACTGTCTATACTGCTATACTGTCTGAACAATTCTTTAAGAACGCACTTTCTTTTAATACTGTTACACTGTTTATACTGGTTACATGGTCTATTCTGTTTATATAGGCTATACCGTCTATACTGATTATATTGTTTGTACAGTCCTCTACTACATTGCACATTTTACTTATATGTACATACAATGCACAGACTGCTGTCCACACACTAAGGACAGGCTAAAGCTTACTCTTATTTTATCTTGTTATATGCTTCTTATTTGCACTGTTTTGTATGTTGCACAACGTCTTATGTCTGTTGCACTGTGTGTACACTGTGGAACCTGAGCTTTGCCGTTTCATCTCTCTGTATACTTGTATATGGTTGAGACAATAAAGTTAATTTTGATTTTCTGTCAGAGGAACTTGTGGTTACCCTGTAAAAATTCATGTACATCCAATCACAAAACCATTATAAAATAACATCTCAGGCATTCTAAAGCATTTTGTTTGATAGCTTTTTTGGGCGGTTGCTTTAAACACTTCAGATTACTGGTTCATATCACCACCACTGTAAACAATTCCAACTTGCTAGGCTTCTCTAGGCTTCTACAAGGGAGAGACATAAAGACCGGGTGTAGGAGAGAGAAATCTACTGAAATACTAAACAAAACAGTACAAAACCAAAGGAAACCACAAACGAAACGAAATAAAATCAGTGTACAAGCCAATGCAGAATGAATCTGCTACTAATTGGAAAGTAAGACAAGACTAGAAATTCCCGGGAAAGGAGGGAACACACACAGGTAAAAAGGTGAGGTTAAAGAGGAGACAGGAGAAAACAGAGCCAGGAATGAGGAACTGGCACTATTGTAAAACGTCCATTTGTCATATGGTAACGTGCCACAGTACAGCACCCAGTGTGAACAGCACAAAATTCTTCCTCTGTATTTAACCCATTCACCAAGTGTAGCAGTGGGCAGCCAGGAGCACAGTGTCCAGAGGAGCAGTGTGTGGGGACGGTACCTTCCTCAAGGGTATCTCAGTGGTGCCACTTGCAGTCCTGGGATTCAAACCCACACCTTTCTGATTGCAGGGGCAACTCCCTAACCACCTCAGCTCCTCGGGTGCTGTGTTCTTGGCTGCTTCACTTGGTGAATGGGTTTGATATTGAGAACAATTTTCACATTGTGCACAGGGTGTGTTCACGCATGACTATAAGGGTCACGTTACTTACTTACTTATAATCACTTTAACTCATGGTCAGAGAGAAAAAAAAACAATCACACAATTAAAAAAAAGTTCCCATACATTGGTTGGTATAGAACATTTACATTCTGTGAACTTTGAAAACACTTTTACACTAACTTACAAAAAGTGATTATATAAAGAACCATAAGTTAAAATGTTTTTTTAGGAAACCAAAAAAGTGACCTTCTACGGCAGTGGTTCTCAGACTGGGTGCTGTGGACCCCCAGGGTGCAGGAAGGGTGTGTAGGGGTTTATTCATTTATTGAATCTACCTTTGCTGCATCCCTAAAAGTCATAGAAGAGTGCCTTATCTTTTGTATGATATCTGGTAGTAACTTAGGATTTAAGTGCCTAATGGAATGTGCTGTACATGTGAGAATTTCACAGAAGTGATGAAAGTGATGAAGTGACTCATATACTGAATCTCAGTGCAAAAAATTCATGGCTAAACCATCAAGAGGATCTGACAAAATGAAGAACTTGCAAACTGTGCAATTGGAATATGTACAAAATATCTAGCAGGAGAAGCAAAAGGTTAGATTTTGCAAATATGTTGAATATATTGGTTGTATTCCCTCAAGGTGACTCTAAAAACCTCTGTAGACAGACTGTTGACAAAATCTGGCTAATGCACCTCTTTGAGAAAGAGCATGGCACACTTTCAGAAATTGCAGTAAAATGGCTCCCTGCTTCTTTTGCCAGTTGATATGAAGTGACATTAGATTGGAAAATCGAGAAGTAATGAGCCAGGGACACTGTTCTTCTCAACTACAAAGACAAGCAAACCATTATTACATGCAGAGAAGGCAGGGACGGATTATAGGTTGTGTGGGCCCCTGGGCAAAAACGTTCGCGAGGGAGTCAACAGTTCATATAAATCATTCAAAAATGCTGAAGAGACATGTACAAAATAATTATTTCATGACGATACTACTCTACGTCTTCATAGGTCTCAATTAATTCACAGGAATCTGACTACAATAAACAACAACAAAATGCATTATGTTCAAAATCTGGTGGATTTTATACCAACCATTTTCGGTCAGTAAACACGCAGAGCTTGTTTCACACTAATACTGTTACTACTACTTCTAGCAATACTATATGACAAAATAAAAAGATTAAAATCAATGCTCTTTGTTTATTTGCACCTGTAATGGGGGTTGGGGAGAAGTAGAGGTGATGTACATGCAAGGGGGACCTTTATTATACGAAAACAAAAACTATAGAAACAAGAAACAAACACAGAGCAACAACAGAAGACAGAATCATGGGGGCACGTGCTATAGGCACATCACAGTGAACCGACAATTGGAGGCAGACTCACAAGGTTATACAGCCATGGAAAAAAAGGAGAGACCACTCTTCCCTTTTTTTCTGTTCACTGTTCAATTTGTGGCCGTGTGTGTGTGTGTGTGTGTGTGTGTGTGTCCATATGTGTTGTGAGTGCAGTAGTGTGTGTAGAGCAGCTTTTCTATGTGCTGTATTCCAGCAGCTTCACTCCTGATTCAGTTTCTGATGGATGAAACAGCGTCACACATCCACACACACTGCTCTTAACATCACTGTTTTAATTGTTGCAGTTATGAAATAATGTAAGTGTGTTGAGTAATCGAACATTTCCAAGGTATAATAAATTGTTTATATGCTTTTTTTTTTTTTTTTTTTTTAATCAAGTGTGGTCAGTAGTGTATAAAACAATAGAGACCTGCACGTTTTGCACAGACACACTCCCACACATTACAAAAGCAATAACCAGGAAGAAAAGCATGCAGACTCTTATGTTTTTTCCATGGCTGTATATGCAGGTACAGGAAGAGGGGACACCTGGGGAAGAAAAAACATACAACAGGGGCAAGCACTAAACAGGGGGACCGGACACGGGCAGAGGCAGAAAACAAAACAAAAGCCACTGGGGAAATATGAATACAGGAGGGTGCAAAACAAGGCAGGATGTTACAGCATCATAATACTGGCATGCTGTATAAATTGCTATGTCATCAATAAATACATGCCAGCTGGTATAATTAGCTCTATAGCTAGATCTAAACTGACAGACTATAAGGCTCTTATTTGCATAATTACTGACTCTATGATTTCCACTTGCATGCACACTCATGTGTAAAGCAAAATTTCAGTTTTCTCTTAAGAATGGAAAAATATGACCATAGGACTGACTAAATGCCTCATTGTCTAGCTTTTGGCATATAAGCTTATAATGCCAGCCGTACAACGTTTAAGTTAACCACCATTAGACTGGCTACCTCTATACAAAGGGATTGACACATCAAAGCACTCTTACAGTTTACATTCGGGTGCAATTGACGATGATTAAGAAATGATTAAGGAATGACACTGCAATACTTCAATATGAGAATTTGCAACTAAAGTCTGTTAAGAACAACCTTTGTTTGGGAAAACCTGTGGTATGACCAATTTGGTTTGATTGTTTATTTAGGTGTATGGCACAGCCTACTGTTTGTCTTGAATGACATTTAACATGTTTCAACAATGGTTGAGATTTGACCCACCAACAGTGGTGTCTAAATACATGTAAATATCATGGTGCTTCAAAAAATCAGCTTTTGATTTAAACATCTCAAAAGAACTTTCTAGTATCTAGGCTAAAGTATTTCAGTCCACACTGCATAATGCATCACTGAATAAAATAACAGCTATTATGGAAGTGATTCCACATTTTTGAAGAGTAATGTACATAATGGAGAGAGAGAGAAAACCCAGGACCTATACATAAAATATAACATTTTTATATGCAGAGATCAACGCATTGCACAGATATTGATGTCTCTTATGTCTTTATGTTCTGTCTGCGAAGAGGGTATTCAAGTAAGCATTTCATTGTGCTCTGTACACTGTACTTTGTACATATGACAATAATAAACTTCAACTTCAACTTTAACTTCAGTTTCAGATATCTATACCACAAAAGAGCTGTGTGCTGCAACAGACTCATCTTCAAAAAAGTAGATACGCATAAAAAGATTTTAAGTTCTTCTCTGTATGAGATCTTAGGTCAGGTCCTGTGGAGACAATAATTTAAACAGTGAATATAACTTCACCGATGCTGGAGAATCATAAAAAAGCAAACATAATGAATGTATTTCAGTTGACTTTTTCAAATAGAGATGTCAACTATGACCAAGTAAAGTCATCGGAATGAAGGGGTAGCCTCCTTGGACAATAAAGACACTGATGAGACTGCTTCCTCTGTACTACTAAGCCTCGGTGATTTTAACAGCTTTTATGGGCAGTAAATGTCCCTAGTGTTACTGTATCACACCCTCTTAAGTGCACTTTTCTGTGACTGATAATATTATATGATAGGAAAGAGACTGGCCTCAAGTGAGCTGCGATAAAATAGCCTGGTTCAGCTGAACTGCTGTAATTATTGCTATGAATCTAAATCACTGCTTTTCATTATTTGGTGAGCCTGCATCTAAACCAGTTTTATCTTCTTACACTGACAGCATGATGTCTTAGTCATGACAGGGAATTGAGTGCTGGTTTGATAAGAGAACACAGTCACAGGAAAAAAAAATAATTGGGAATTCTATCAAACCGGCCGAGTGATGCACTTTGTAATACCATATAGCCGGATGAATAATGCATTAAGTGTGAGTTTCATGCCAGAGAGCCACTTTAATTTATGCAGTGCAGATTTCTGGGAGTGTTTCGTAAAACTGAAAACGAAATTACTGAATCAAACATGGTCTTGTTAACAGATCCATATTCATTAACAGGGGAAATTTTCAGTGATACCAGGCTGAGCTAATTCATTATTCATCTTGCATGCATGACGGGTAGTCAGATATCCTCTCTTTCCTTATATAAAATTCCAAAGTTTTGTTACCTGATACAATGTCTGTTGTTTTGCTTGATTGGTCATTTGATTATTAAACAGATAGAAGAATCAGGTCTAGGTTAGTTAGCAATTGTTTGACAACATTAGATATGGATATGTACATTATCAGCTCCAGAGAACTCTGCAAGGAAATGATGGGGGAAAAAAAAAAAAAACGAGAAATAAGAAACAGCACCAGCTCTTCCTGCACAATATTACTTTTTTTTCCGATGATGGCTTTTACACCCCCTCTCTGTAACCTTTTCAACAGCTGCCACCGAAAAGTGACAGTTAAAGGTCTTGGCTAAATTTAACGGAAAATTACAGACTTGGCACAGAGCTGTTCTCAGGTCAGCATGGCACTATTGATTAGATCTGATTTCAGAAAGAAAGAACTAAAATTATGTGTCCTGGGCAATAATTGTGGTAGTAAGTGCAGCCCTTCAGAATTATTGGCACTTTTACTAAAGAATCATAAAACGGCTTTCAAAAAAAAAAAAAAAAAAAAAAATACTGGTCATTATGTATTGAAAAAAATATTACCTTCATTTTTGATAACTTCAGCCTAAAGCAACCATTCAGTTTAAAGCAACCATTACTGAAAAATAGTTCAGTTGTTTTTTTAAACAAAAGCACATGTGTGACAATTATTGGCACCCCAAGAAATTTGAGTTGAGGAAATGTATATGAAATATGATCCCATATTTGACTAATTTTAAGTTTAAGTGTTTTAAGCAGTCATTTATTTTGTGATGCCCAGATCTGCTGTGCACCCTCCTCACCCCTAGGGGAGCAGTAGTAATCAGTATTTCCAATTATGCACTTTACTGTTATAGAACTCTAAAAGGACTTAGACTAAGACTTTGCAAAGTATTGCCACTGTCCTGGTGTACTGAGCGTTCATTGTTATTCTGATTACCTTCTAAATTCTGACCTTTCTTTGTAACTGAACTTATACTTTTTGCCTGTAAATAGCTACTTGACTAACAATGCCCATTTCAACAGTTCAGGCAATCATTAAGAAGTTTCTAATCAATCTTATAGAGGACACAACCAGAGTGAGGATGAGGAGGGTAAAGAAAGTAAATAAAAGACCACCATTTCAGAATTAATGGGTGTCCTCGAGTTACGACACAGATCCGTTCCTTCGACAGTGATGTAACCCAAATATTAGTGTAAGAGCAAACACACCCAAGCCTTACCGATCCTAACACAGCTGTAAAATCATAAAAAATACAACTAAACCACAGAAAAAGGAAAAGGAAAACTCTCTCACTCAGACGCCGCGTTAATGCGTATTCTCCCACCACGAGCTACCAAACTAGTTCACACGTAGTCCGTAAGTACGAGGCTGACGATGTAAGTCGAGTGCGAGTGAGCGTTGTAAACTCGAAACATCGTGTGTCGAGACTGTTGTAACTCGAATACCCCCTGTATAGAGTTTGGTAGCATCTTGGAGTCACCATGTCTCCAAATCCACCATTAGATGCCACCTCCATGCCAACAAACTGTTTGGAAGGTATGCCAGAAAGAGTGGACTTTGTTATCTTTCCACCAAGATTAAAAGTACTTAGAGCTGGCCTTATGCCAATGGAACTTTAACAAGGACAAGCTGCTATTGTCAGATGTTACCTTCCAAAGGTATTGCTTGGATACATATCATTGTGGGTTCCAGAAACTAGGTACCGGGTGATTTTAAACTAAAATCCAGCTGACTCTGCTAAGAAGCTAAAAAATTGATTGTGGTTGGATCTTCCAGGACGATAATCAAAAGCACACATCAAAATCCACCCCAAAAATGGTCACATGACCTCAAAATCAAGCTTTAACCTCAAAATCAGTTGAAAACCTGTGGGTTGAGCTCAGGAAGAAAGTGCGCAAGATTTAGGACTCTGCTTGGTCAGGAGAGGGATAGTTGAAATTGCTGTCTTCTGTGTTCCCAGCACATTACAAGTGCAGTCTCTGTGCTGTTCTGTTAGAAAACAGGGCTGCACAAAACACCAAATAAGGGGGTGGCAAAAATTATGACCCAGTTTTTGGGAAAAGATATGTGTTGTGATCATCTGTGACTTTTTTCTTGAAGTATTTGGCTCATATGGAATATAGATAGTTTCTTTAATTCCTGAGAAAGACATTTGTTAAGAAAATGAATCCCCCTTTTTCACTGATGCCTTCAAAGAACCATTTTTGTGATACTCTGTGCTGTCCACATAGATAGTAATTACATTGTAATGTAATCCTACACACTATATTAGTTCTACTACTGATTATAATTGTGGTAAGATTTTCTTTCCTAACACAACATTAGTTTGTAAGTGAGGGCACATCATAATGCAATTGTAAAGCCCTCATTTAGATTTACCAAGCTAGCAGCTGATAATTAACTGGCTGCTCGTTACTGTTATACTGAGCTATAACAATGGTGAATTAAGCATTTTCCAGAGCCTCATAATTTTTGCACATCATTCATGGAGTCTATTATTATGCACTTAATAAATCTTATCAAATCAGGCAAATAAATGCTAATTAATTAGCTGCTTATTCTTACTTTTATGGATAAACAGCAAGGTTGAATTAAGCCTTTCTATGTGTGTATAACCCTTAACTTAGCATTGGAATAAGGGTCAGTGGATCAAGATTTATTCCCAAGCAAATTTGGATCATTTGTACTGGTCTCTTTATCATTTACAGCATTTAGCTGACGTTCTTATCCAGAGTGACATACATCAGTGCTCAAGTAGTCCACATCTGTGTCTTAGACCTGTAAAGCTAAACTTAAGTCAACATCCACCATTTAACCAAGTTACTGCACGCTCAGTACACCTAAACAACACCTGTCAAAGAAAGCCAGAAGTTAAGACAAAGTTAGGAAGGGATGGGGGTAAGGGTTTTTTTTGTTTGTTTGTTTGTTTTGTTTTTTTGAGTAGAAAGCAAGCGAAATGAGAGACATATGCAATTTTATCATGCAACTTTTACAGAACGTAAAAGGCAAGCGGTGTTTTCAGATTTTCAAAAAATATGACACATCTCTCAAATGTATACGTGGGTCACTGCAGGTCAATTTAAGGTTTTACAGAAACCGAGAACAAATAGGACACTGAAATAGGACAGGTCCAGCAGAACAGGATCAGCACTAGGAGCAGAGTCCAGAGACCCTTTTACTGACAGTAAAACCTAAAAGGTCTTTAGCAGCCTGTCATGATGTGGGAGAAGGAACCCCAGCAAATGGCAGGTTCAGAAGGTAAGGTCCATCTGGTCAATATCGTCCAGAATTGGTGAGACACTGACAGATACTGTCTCACTATGAAGACATATGAAGACAAACACAGGGAGACACGCCAGCCAGTAGGCATGATGGTGAGCAGTCAAGGCTGGGCTTTAGTAGGGCATGATAATGGGACACAGGTGTGAGTAGATAATGGGACACAGGTGTAAGTACTCAGGGGAGATACCAAGACACACAAACTGACAGGGGGTTGAGGGTAGCCCAGGCTCAGTATTCCAGAGACCGGGATGACCAGGGGCGTTGCACGCGAGCTGGCCACAACACCTGCTAAGTTGCACTATCACGTTGTTATAGGACTCTCTGACATGTGCAAACCCAAAGCAGTTTTGTTTTTTTCCCACCACCTTCTGTTGCTGCTTTACAAATGTACTCTTCAACTATTTCTCTGTATTCTTTCCCTGTTTCTTCAACAAGTTAGCTGCCTCTGGTAGGAGCCAGCTCATATTCATCACAAACTGTGCCTCCAAAATGATCGGCTTCTCCACCCCCAACCTCTCAGACCTGAACAGCAAAGCCATCACATGCAGAGCATGTACCACTGCACATTACCCCAGGAACTGTCTCCATCAGGTCGCAGATGCAGATCCCTGAAGTGGAAACAGGCACGCCATGGCAGGAGTTTTGTTCCCTCCATTTCCTGTACGGGAAATTAAGGTCAAAATTAAGATCATTTTAAGGGGTAAAATTAAGGCATTTGGTTTTGTAGTGATAGCATCATGAAACAAAGCACTCCGATAACTACCATGTTTAAAGGCACTATGTTTACAGATATGTGCGCACAACTGTGGATTTGTCCAGTATGTTTGTTTTCATGTGGTTATGTCATTGTATGTGGTATTTATTTGTTTAGGTGGGGTTTTGCACAGACTTGAAAAAGAATATTAAGGAATCTATCTAAAGCACTAGTTGAAAGTCATGTTAAACATACAGAAAAAGAACAAGAGAGAAATATGATGAAGTGTAAAACTGCTTTTTAGACCTACACGACATGGCCAAAATATGTGGAGAAATGTCAGTCACACCTAAATGAGCAGGCTGGACATCCTGTTCCAAAACTATGGGCATTGACAGGAAGCTGTCATCCCTGTTTAGCAATTACTGACTGTTCCATTAGCTCGCTAAAGCTGTACACATCAACATTTTACTATTTAAATATATTAAATATTAGCTGCTAGTCAGCTCATTTCATTGCTACATTGCTGTAGTTGGGAAGGGTCTTTCAAATGTGGTGCTGCAGTGTGTGAGCTATCAATAGGTTTTTTCATCTTAATTACTGAAAGGTTAGCTCTGCCTCTTAACGTTTTGCCCAGCCACCTCTGAATGACCCATGCCTGCTGTATGTTCCATAGAACTTCAATGAACACAGTGAGTAGTTGATAGTGTGTGTAAATGGATCCTCAAAGTATCCAAAACACGTTGCAGTATGCGTAAAAAAAAAAAAGCCTATACAGCAGGAGACCAGCTTCAACCACAGCATCAAAGCCCTCAAAGCAGTGTGACAAATATCACTGTAACATGAAACAGACTGACTGTTTTACTGGTTATACTAGGAGCAATAAATATTGCTGGTTTACAGTATAACATTTTTAAATGTTTACACAGAATGTTTATGTTCCAGGGAGGTTCTTTAAATGTCAAAAAGGGTTTTTAAGGAGCTTTAGGAAATCAGAAGTGGTTCCTCTAATGTGTCGGCCCGCAGAACCCCGTAGTTGCATCTTTATTTTTTAAGAGCATACATTCACAGCGTGGAATTAAAATCTGGATAGTTTCAACTGCCCAAGATCTGCTTATAATAATCTATCAATCAAAACTTTAGCCCTGTCAACAAACCAACTCCCCACCCAGATAAATAGAAATTATAGTCCTAAAAGATCCTAATGGCTCTGATTTATTCAGTGATACTCTCATTGTTAATGGAAGTAGATTAGTTGCCAATTACCACTGTGTTAATTAGTGGCTATAAATCCAAATATCCAAAAAATCCTAATCTAAATCCAAAAATCCTAATCTAAATGCTTAGTATATATTTCTGATTTTGAGATTGTTGTAAGTATAAAAAAAACAACTATTTAACAGACAGACAGAAACACACACACACACACACAGACACAGACACATGGAAATTAAGCATTCCCATAAAATTTCTCATAAGAAGCCTAGAAGGGGATTTCTGAACATCATGAGAGGGAGAGAAAGCGAGAGAAGGTGAGAGCAACTGTTTCTACAGTTAGAGTTGTTCTCACATGATGCATGAGCCTATAATTATTCACTTTGGCCAGCTGCAGGTGGCAAATGCTTAGACCCATAATTGAGACATTAGTGCAGGTTCATTTGTTAACCTTCTTTGCATGTAAGTAAACTGTCCATACATTCAGGGACAAATAAACTCATGCATTAATTATTTTTGGTTCTTTGATATTGTTCTTCGTCACATTATTGTTAAGCTTCATTGAACTAAAGAAATCATTACATTACCAGTTTTTATGAATAAAGATTAGGCTAATCCAAGTACATGCCAGGCTGTTGTCTGTTGAAATGCATTCATTTTTGTGGATCCGCTCAGAGTTTTTTCTTCGGTTTCTGCTCCTGACCGGCACAGCTAAGAGGGGCTCTTCAAGTGATCTTCATAAAGCCAGTGGTTGCAAAATCATGTTGAATCAAAGCGGCATTTTAGCAGACATTTTTATCCAAAGCAACTTCCATTCCCTAACTACAGGGGGCAGTCTCCCTGGAGCAACTTGGGTGTAAGGGTCTTGCTCAGGAACCCAGTGGTGGTCTGCTGAAGGTAGGATTCAAACCCATGAGCTCCTGGTCCAGAGGCAAGTATCCAACCCACTAGGCTCCACCACCACCCCTGGAGAAAGACCCATTTAAATTGGTTTGCATGATTAAATTGTTAGCATGGTCCCCTGTGGACACAGTGTCTTAGACTGGAGATCTCAGTATTTCTAACAGGTTGACTGCCTGATTGCCTTGTTTTGAGCTTGAAATATAGACATTTGAGAGCAACAGCTGACGTGTAAAAAATCTTGAAAGAAAATTCATGAACAATGACTTTAATACATTTTGGGGGAAAAAAAAAACAGTTAAGCACCTGCATCATAGGTATCCAGCTCTGGTCCTGGGGCTCGCCGGCTACGATCTCCCTGCTGAAACACACCTGATTCAACTCATCTGTTATTGGGCAAGTTTGTTAAATGTGTTTGAATAGGGAAATTACAGACCTGAGCTAGACACCCTCCAGTTCAACACCCCTAGTTTATGTAGTTCTGTGCACGGTTAAATGGTTGTTCTCCATAAGAGAGGACTTGCTTTAAACATTCTTGGTTGTATAACGCCACAAAAAAGGGGTCCTAGAGCTCCCTAGGTCACAGGGCCTCTGTGTACCTCCTTGTATCTCTTTTTTTTGACATCTGAAAACACACACTGGCCATTACATTATTTCATGATAACCAGACCATCAGAAACCTTACAAGAATGTTTTGCCACCTCTTATTTCCCTGCTACTATTTTAGATGTATAAGACGTGTTTAGATGTGTAATTTGTTTGAATTTCCTGTGGACTTGGTCCATATTGATGCTACAAATATCCTGTAACCCAGGCCTGTTGGTCCAGTGTCCAGTAAAGTTCTCTGCTGTAACATACCTGTTTCAGACCCGTTTCTGTTTATTGTCACGTTTAGTAGGAGAGCAGGGGAACTACCAAACTGCCCTGGACACCAAACCTCCAGAACCAGAGCTGTTCATGCCTGCTGTAGTCTCAATTAGGCCTGAAAACTGTACAGTAATGAAGTTATAATTACCCTAGTCTCACCCTGAAGAGAATAACAAACAAACATGCGGTCTACCAAAAACCTGCTGAAAGTCACTGATCGTTTCACAGTTTGGATCTCTCCCAGGAAACCTACTAGTCTCAGTTCTGATTTCCTGCCACATAGTCTTTTTTCATTATTTTTGCAAGGACTGTGTAAAAAAATAGATGGGGAGGGTGCAGGGGAAATGGGTTACCATAGCAGCAAAAATGAAAACATCAAATATTGATGGTGGAATGCAACAGGAGCAGATGCTTCTCTGCATATGTTTCTCTCTCTCTCTCTCTCTCTCTCTCTCTCTCTCTCTCTCCCTCTCTGTCTCTCTCTCTGTCTCGCTCCCCCCCTCTATCTCTCCCTCTCTCTCTCTCTCCCTCTCTCTCTC
>JBBIGA010012787.1:0-15058 GCA_037576975.1 Alestes dentex | reverse complement strand
ACACATGTATTCTGTCTTGCTGCGACTAATCTTCATTCCTCTCTTCTCCAGCGCATATCTCCACCTCTCTAGCTTTTGTCTAAATTGTAAACTCCATCACATAAATACATCTTATAATCATTAAAACATCAATTACTACCATAAAAATTGCAAAATGTACAGTTTCTTTGCACCACCACACTTAAAAATGAGGTTTATCCTACAAACCTACAATCTTTCAAACTTCCTGCAAGGTTGAATCCTCCTAGCGGACTCTCCGGGTCCTTGGCCGAGTCATGAGTGAATCCATCGGTTAACTTTAACCGAATCGGAATCACATAGGCTGAGTCAGTGAATCCGCCGGTTTACTTCCTCCATAGCCAAAAACATGCAGCCGAATCTGAATCACTCACACGAGTGGGAGAGCGCTCCCTGAACGACAGTAATGAGTGAATCAACCGGGGGGGGGGATTCAAATACAGCTGAATATAAATATCAGACTTGTTCATACACTCGTCACCGATTAGACTTCATTAACCCAAAGAATGTAGCCCAATCCTTCATTTGACCACACTGTCTTTATTTCATGTTCAAAATATGCACAATCTTTCAAACTTCCTGCAAGGTTGAATCCTCCTAGCGGACTCTCCGGGTCCTTGGCTGAGTCATGAGTGAATCCATCGGTTAACTTTAACCGAATCGGAATCACATAGGCTGAGTCAGTGAATCCGCCGGTTAACTTCCTCCATAGCCAAATACATGCAGCCGAATCTGAATCACTCACACGAGTGGGAGAGCGCTCCCTGAACGACAGTAATGAGTGAATCAACCGGGGGGGGGGATTCAAATACAGCTGAATATAAATATCAGACTTGTTCATACACTCGTCACCGATTAGACTTCATTAACCCAAAGAATGTAGCCCAATCCTTCATTTGACCACACTGTCTTTATTTCATGTTCAAAATATGCACACCCCACAACCACAATGTCTGATGAAAAAAAAATAACAGCCCAATAATTCACGCATTCGTTTTATCCGGGCTATATCCACGGAAGATTTTTTGTCTGTCTGTCTGTGTGCAAAATAACTCGAAAAGTACTGCATGGATTTGGATTAAATTTTCGGACAGCGTGGGTATGAGGTCGATTTGGTAATACTGACTCAAGTGACTCAAGTGAGTCACAGACCCGGATCAGTTTAGTGAGTGACTCAGAGGGAGCCGAATCCTCAAAAGGATCCGAGTATTACAGCGCTACTCTGTTTAATGTCCCCGTGTGAAACTCACGCTTGTAACTTTAGTTCCGCAATACTTTAATCGCGTCTTCTCCGTCGTACCGTGTATTCTCTGTACGACATCATGTACTGAACCGTGACCCATGTACCGTGACGGTTCGGTACAAATACATGTATCGTTACAGCCCTAGTAGCCAGAATAGTTATTTAAGCAATCAAACATGGGGGCCTGTGGTATTATCAGTGTTGTGTTATGAAAACTTTATAGCCATGATCTAATTCATGATAACACATCACAGGGTTTTCTATAGTTCTCGTACAACAGTTTTTCCAAAGCAAAGGGTAAAGCAAAGATACCTCAAGCATTGTTTCATATGTATGCTTTGAATTATGGTTCTAAAATGTGTTCTGTGCAATAGGATCACAAGTGGTCAGTGCTAAATAAATGACCACCACCAAGACATCATGATCTGACCACTCAAACCACTTGCTGAGGTGGTCTGGGATGCATGTGACCACACATGTTTTGTAGTGTAAACACTAATGTATCCTGATGCGTCCCCGACAAGGACATCACAGGATGATATGTCACGTGACAGAGCACCAGCATTTATATAAACTATAAAGGAGCAGCATAAAATAAAACATGACAACAAATCTGGAAGCCACTGGACTTGCCCGTTTGACAACAAGTTGGATGAAATGTTGCATGTCCATCATTCTGTCCTGTGGAAGAACATGAAGACTCTGCTGCCAGTAATATCTGTAACTGTACTACTGGCTGTTTAAAAAAATGTAAGGATGCTGCAGTTTGTTTTTCACTAAACTGTGGTGGTACAGTATTATAGTGTGGTGGAATTGTGAGTTTGATTGCTGTGAACAGAAATCTTGGCTTCTCTGTTTGTAGATTAAAACCAATTTTAGTGAAAGTGACAGGGCTGTAATGAAATCTGAACACAAGTGGTCCATTGGACACCTCTGAGATGCATGATAGACACAGGCGCAAATTGCAAAAGATGCATTAAAAAATCAAATGTGTAAACAAGGCCGAAAAGACCCAGTTGGAGTGGGGACACCATTCAAGAACTTCCTAACCACCACACACACATCAATCTTTTGCATTAGTTGTTTACTGTTGGGTTGCTGGGCTTTAAAGTGAGGCAAACTTTGTTATTAGTAGCTGCTGGTCAGTATAATATTCAGTCAATTAGACTGGGTGGTTGGAAGTAACTGTTGTGTTATGTTGATTATCACTGTCTAAACAAAACCTTATCTCCAAAATAGTAACTTCACAGGAGAATGAAAAAATTACAGAACAAATTAAAGTAAAAACAACAAAATGATACGTTATTTTCCAACGGCAACATATACTTCTGTCTACACAATATAGACAATACAGATTTTTATCCAGTGCCTTTTGTATGGTGTACAGTCAAGATTTCAAAAACTGTCTGTCAAGCTGCTTATCTATCATTTCCTATAGACTCTCTTCTGAAGGGGTTTAGTTTCTTAGAGGGAGATGATTTGCTTCTGTATACTCCCACAGAAACAGAGGTTAATCTCTTTAAAAAGTCATGTTCCACCTGGAATGTATGTTGTGTTACTGGAATTCAGGCAGCATGGCTTTGAAGCTGTAACCGTCTACGTATGAATTGCTTTAAGATAATATCATCCTTCATGTAAACTGTTCTACACCCCCAACCCTGGTCCCATCTCCTTCCCTGTGAAGTGTTCATTACCCCCATGGCCTTCAGAGTAGTTTCTCCAGGTCCAGTAGACCCCAGAGAGCTCCCATCCCTGCATCTTTCCTAACCTGAAGTGACTTTCTCAAACAAGCTGCTGTCAGGAATCCCCCACATCCTGGTGAGCCGCGCTGATTGACCCCAACAGGGTGGGGATGGACCAGAAAAGATGGAAATAATCTCTCCTCTGGTGTAGATGGATCCCACAGATGGAGGTCAGTTCTGGAT
Organism: Alestes dentex; assembly: GCA_037576975.1. Classification (NCBI taxonomy): domain Eukaryota; kingdom Metazoa; phylum Chordata; class Actinopteri; order Characiformes; family Alestidae; genus Alestes; species Alestes dentex. Next base: position 11,872 of record JBBIGA010012787.1, on the reverse strand, counting down.
TTGGCTGAAAGTGGACGCTAAGGTGTGGTGAGGTCAATGAAACTACTTGACCAACAGGGTCACCTGAAGTTTACACAAACCTATTAGGAAAAGTGATTGACGGAAAAACCTAAGAAGTCTAGAGTTAACATCATTGTTTTGCTATTTTATTTATCGGGGGTGAAGCAGGACTATTGGGGTTAAGCCTTTTGTTTTGGACCATAAATATTACTAAAATCATGTAAAACAATAAACAAAAAACACTTGTCCGTAACAATGCTGATTTCAGCTGATGGCCATAAGGGATTCTAGTAATAAACACGGATATCTGAACATTTCATGTTTCATTTGAAGCTTTAAATAGACATACTGATTATATAATTAACCTTTCATGTGGTATTTCAAGATTCAGAGAGATGATGCCTACCATCTGACAGAAACCCAGTGGTCATGTTCCCACTTGTGAGTGAGGGACATATCTGGAACTTCAGGAAGACTCTAGAATGAAATTTTCGCTCACAAAATTGGTTCCACCCATTGTTAATTATGTTGGAGGCGCTCCATAGATATACACAATCTTGGCATGGACATCACAAGACCACTGAAGGTGTGCTTTGGTATGTGGCACCAAGATGTTAGGTACTGAGAAGTGCGGCCTCCGTTGATCAGACTAGTTTGTCCAGCACATCCCACAGATGCTCAATTCTGAATTTGGAGGCCAAGTGAACATCCTGAAGGTGAACTGTTCCAAGGTAACATCCACAGGAACACTTGTAAACAAGTTTTCCCAGCAGAACATTGCACAGAGCATCACACTGCCTCTGCCAACTTGCCTTTTTAGCAAACGTGTATTATGTTGACTCTCAGAAAAGAAGACTTAGAATGCCTTGCAGCTGCCTCTCTGCAGCTTAAATTACTTAATTAATGTACATATTTAATGACTGTAGTAACTCAATTTATGTAAATATACGTGTATGTGAGTATATGTAATACTCTAATTACATACTGAATGACAGTTACATTCACTTTGTATTCTTTTTTGACATGTTTGATGTGTCTCTTCAGAAATAGATGGAAATTGAAAAATAATTACATTCAGATCATAATACATTAATTATTATTTGATTTTGAAACACAGAATTAGCGTTCTTGGCAGAACTGCACTGCTTTTTTCAACCAGCTATGAGTGAGAAATAGCTGATATGGAGCAATTACATGCCCTTGTTTCTGGCTTAAGTTTAGGGTTGGGGTGGATTTAGTGGTCATGTTGTTTCTTACAACTTGGTTTGCAAGAAAAATGGTGCAGTCACCATTACAATTCCTTTGCATTCTTGGAGAAATTAGTTTGCTTTGACTGATGCTTTCGAGGGTCACAGGGTTTTGTTGTGTTTTAATAAAGTTGGCAAGCAACCCTGGAGGTTATGGATCCTCATCCAAAGTATGTTGAGTTCAGCATATGTATGCACACTGCTATTTATTGGTTCATGGCCTCTTGGTAATTTCAGGGTGTGTCATATCACTGCATAATATTTGGTCTGTAGGTGGAATGTGAGGGGATGTGAATGTTTATGGAGGAACCTAAGGACAGCTAAAGAGTGCGCACTGTCAGCCCCTGACAGCCCAGTCCTGTGCTCAGCTTTAAGTCGAAGGAATAATAGGCTTCCTCTGTGAAAGTAAGAGACTGATAGAGGCCACTGGGACTTCATATCAGTCTAAAGGCAGTCAAGGCAATCTGCTCACGACCAGATGTGTCAGTCCTCAGCTGTCGGTTTCTCTGCTCTTTTTTGCCTTTGCTGTTTTCTGTCTCTCTCACTCGCTCTCCCTGACAGACGAAATGGATGCGTGTCTGTTCCTCCTGACCTCACTCGCTCCTTCGCTGACTCATTTTCTTTCAGTGTTTCTCTCCCACCGCGTGGCTGCCTGACGCTGAACTGAGGTGAACTCTCACTTTTATTACTTTTCCCTGCTCTCCAGCTCCCCTTACCCTTCAGTGAAAGTGCTGGCAGCAGCAACCGCTACCAATACGCCACCCGAAGAGGGCAGGAGCGGAGTCAGATAAGGCGAGATGAGCGAAGATACAAAACACATCAGAATGAAAGATGGTCCGTGTTTGCAGAGGGTTCAGAGAAATAGATTGACTGGTTGCCATGCAGAAGGAAACAATCTGTTGGGTTCCTGGCTAACCAAGAACCTTCTGCTTGTGCTGCCATTAGTGAGAACTACAGAATGCCGTCATATTTTGTGAAACCACACTCACTGGCAGTCTGATCAGAAACATCTTCCATTAAGAAGGTGAAAATTGCATTTTATTATTTTTGGAACCTGTAAAGTAGGTCTTTTCCATCACAGTTCTGTTGGAAATGGTGACTGAGGGTATTTGTGAAATATATTTGTGGTTTAGATGGTAATGGGTTCACCCTGTGTTCAAAGGGCAACCTTCCCAAAAACTGTAGAATACTGTATGAATAGACCTCTAGAATCTCAGGTACATACATGCTAGTTATTTTATATCTGTACAGGGGGTATACAAAATAACAGAAACACCATCTGTGTACACTTTGTAGGAAGTGTAGAATTCATAGAATTCACAAAAATAGAATTCATCAATATGACACAGTTAGTAATAAAAAGTCTTTATTTAATTAAGCAGATTTTCATGGCTGCACACAAGTCTGCGCACAACAGCTGCACACAAGTCTAAGAGCGGTATGCACAATGCCAAGTGTTGGCTGGAGTGATTTTGCCACTGAGCTCAGAAGCAGCTGAAACACTTTCTCTGGAGTGATGGATCATATTTATCTGTCTGGCGGTCCAGTAGATAAACCTGTGTTTAGTGGATGCCAGAACATTATCTATTGGACTGCACAGTGCCAGCATAAAAGTTTGGCTGAGGAAGAATAATAGGCTGGGCCTGTTTCTCACGGTGTAGGCTAGACCCCTTAAATCCAATGAGGAGTAATGTTTAAAAAACATATTTTACGCAATTGTATGCTTTGTGGCAGCAGTTTGGAGAGGGCCCTTTCCAGCAATACTGCACACAAAGCAAGGTCCATAGAGAAATGGTTTGATGAGTTTGCTGTGGAGGAACTCTCCTGGTCTGAACAGAAACATGACCTCAACCTGACCTAATTTTGGCACTTTTTAAAATAGCTTTGCATTTCTATTAAAGTTATGTTACCCTTAATAACCAGAGCTAAATTAAGTCATAGTACTGGAATAAGGGAGGAATAGTAGTGTATGTTAAACTGGTATGCATCAGACACATTTATTTGTTTATTTGTTTGTTTGTTCACTCCTGTTTTCAGGCTGGGGAGAGACACATTTATCCACTTGAAATCTGGGAGATGAGTCAGGCTGTGGTTTGTGGTTGTTAGGTCTAGCATCCTAATGGGGTCACTCAGTAGAGTAGGAATATGCAGGCATGCAGGCATGTGCCTGGCTCTTCTAGCTGATATTGTTTAGGAAAATGTGAGCTTTGTATTTGTTGTAATCTCCGTGCCTTCTTCTTCTTTTTCTTCTTGTTCTTCTTTGCAAAGCTTCTTTTATCATACTTTCTGCGTACACACTTTTTTTAATCCAGCGCGAGGATTAGTGCATCTATGTGTCGGGGGGAACACGTGTTTTTGTTGTCTCTCGCACACACTCCCTTGCACACACACAGACAGGGTGAGTCTCTGAAAAGAGCAAAGCACATTAATGCTGTCTAGTACTGGAAAAAGAAAGGTGACTTGTGTACCGCGCTTACTACAAGCCTTCCTTGCAGAAACTCACACACAGCGCTAATCTGGTAACAAAAGCATCACACGGGTATTAGAAGAGTGTTCTGGCAGTAAATAAACATACCACCAGGTTTATTTTGGAAGTAGTGACATTTTTGGCGCATGATGTTTTCGGCATTATGTTAACTATTATTAGAACTTAACATCTGGTGGTGTAAGTCCACTGGCCTTCGAATGTCCACCCAGTGTTCACGATATTTAAAATATTTAATGCATGGCTGAGGCCAACAGGAGCTGCTGCCTACATCATGCCACGGTCAGTTACAGTTTGGTTACAGTATCCACAGTGACTCATCCGTTGGCACTGAAATGGCAAACAGTGGAATGTTTTATATGTACACCTACAGTGTTTCCCAGTGGTGAACCATGCCAATTATAGCTAGGCCTCCAGTTAGAGCCATAAGTTTTAAAACTCAGAAAAAGCAACAAACAATAACCTCTGTGTAATAGTACTATCTTCTAGTGCCCCAGTGGGAATTTCCGGCTGTATTAAACACAGACTTTACATCATGCTAACTTCTAGTGCAATGTTTTGGCTGGATTAAACACAAACTGTTGAATCTTGTGAAAGGCTTTAAATATGTTTGATCTGAAGTTTGTAACAGGCATTAAAATATATTTGAGATTGTATATAATACTTTTACTATTTCAGTAAAGAACACTGGCATACAGCTGCTGCCTCTGTTTTCCATTTTTCACAACCCGTTCATACCTGATCCCTGCTTATATTCAGTCGTTCGTGTATTTAGGACTTCCAGAAAGCCCAAAGTGACATTATTTTTCTAGTAAACAAATGGTCCCAATCACTGTAATAATATAGTCTCAGTCACTGTAATGATATGTTTGGATTCCTTTGTTTTCTTAATTATTCCTAATTATGATCTAATCTAATGCTTTAGGCTCTCAGTTCACCTGAAGTTCCAACCAATGTGAGTGAGCATTGCTGTGCCTATCTAGACACCACAGGGAAAAATCCTGATATTTTGTTGACCATTTCAACAGTACCTACAGTTTAAATACAACACACATACAGACCTGTATTTTTTTTTAGGTCCCAGCCTTCACTAGCCTTCCTAGAAGTTCCTGAGGGTTCTTTGCTGCTATATCCAGTTGTGGCCCCTCTTTTCCTACAGGTGCATGGTTTAGTGCACCCACCTGCTACTTTGGTGAATAGAAATTATAGCACTGACGTGGGTGGAGTGGTGCCATCAAGGGTACAATGTTCAAAATTTGTCATGCAGTGGTGTTTTTAAACCCACTTTGGCCTAAATTGTGTTTGCACAACTGCCTCGCCAGACCCACTCTTCTCTTAGCACAAATTGCTAAATTGTATTTGTATTTTCCAAAGTGCAAATGCATAGTTCTATATATAATAATTGGGCATAACCTTACATTGTGAATCCAGTTTTTCTGCATGTTTTGAAAATGACACTTGCTCATCACTTTGTAACAGAATTTATTTTCATGATGAACAGATTAATTCCAAAATTATATGGAATACAATATTCACTGAATATAAAAAAAAGATTCTTTTCATTTTTATGTAAAGTTACAGTTTTGGATCTCAATAGTGTTTTGCTTCCTCTTTTCTCATGTCTCCCAGCTACACATTCTACTTCTTGATAGAAGTTCTCTGTCTCAAATAAAATAAGAACAAGTCACTTGAAATGTATGTCACTGCTTTTCAGATCAGTGTCAGTCACATGGTTTCCTCTCACACCTACACAAATCTCTCACACCTCAGCTGTCAGGGATGTCCAGCCACGTGTCATTGGAGAGGATGAGTCATGTACTTCTAAGCAGAGTCGGTTACACTGGTGTGTATTCTCCTGCTGCCCTGAACTACCACCAAACACACACCTGGAGCCCTCTCGGTCTGCACTCCACCCCAGCCACAAAGGGCTGACACAAGACACGGCCTCACATACACTCACGCCCTAAAGAAAATGAAGCCGTCCAGGCAACTTTATCTGCTGCTTACATCTGTGTCTACTGGGTCACGTTATTCTCTTTATAGTCTGTTAGTCATGTGTTATCACTTACCAGTTTTTTCAGAGGAAAACAGGGTGATCTGCAGCATCAACAAAGTGGTCCTGACTTAAGTGCCTCATGTTTAATTTTTTAATAATATTATGAGCAATAATAATATGAGCAATGGGATTTGACTGCATTCAGCCACAAGAGTGGTGGTGAGGACAGGTGTTGGATGATTAGTTCTGGATCATAAACTCCACCTGATAGCGTTTTGAACTCCAAGTTCATGGAACTCCATGCCTAGCAATTTGCTGCACTTGGTACTGCATAGCTGCAAACCAGTCAGAGTCCCTATACTGACCCCTGTCCACTGCCAGAAGTGACTACAATGGGCCTGTGAGCATCAGAAATGAGCAACAGAATAAGGTGGTCTGGTCTGATGAATATATTTTTTCCTTTTACATCATGTGGATGGACGGGTGGAGACGGAACCAGGGCACACCATGGGAAGGCAGTGTGCTGACACAGAGTGCCAAGCAAAGTTAAGTAAAGTTGCCCCTTATAGTCATGCGTGAACACAGAACAGAACACACTGTGAACAATGTATTTAACCCATTCACTGAGTTAACTAACAGGGGCCGCCTGGGGAGCAGTGTCTGGGGACGGTACCTTGCTCAAGGGAACCTCAGTGGTGACACTAGCAGTGCTGGGATTCAAACTCACAACACTCTGATCGCAGGTGCAACTCCCTAACCACCAGGCCATCAGCTGCCCCAATGGTCTGATGCTCTGGTCATTGATCTGCTGGGAAACATTGGATCCTGGCATTCATGTGGCTGTAACTTTCACATGGACCACCTACCTAAAAATTGTTGCAGACCAAGTACATCCCTTTATGGCAACAGTGTTCCTTAATGTCAGTGGCCACATTCATCAGGATAATGTGCCCTGCTGGCTGCAGAAACTGTTCGAAGAACACGAAAAAGAGTTCAAGCTGTTGACCTGGCCTTCAACCCAATGCAACATTTGTGCAATGTGCTGGACAAACTAATCTGATCTATGAAGGCTCCATCTCACAACTTACAGGACTTAAAGGATCTGCTGCTAATGCAAGTGCCTCAGCACACCCTCAGAGGTCTTGTGGAGTCCATGCCTTGGTGGGTCAAAGCTCCTTTGGCATGCACAATACCAGTTGGTTTTAATGCTATGGCAGATCGGTGTATATGGTGAGAACAGCAATCGGGAGCTTATGTAAGTTCTTGTGTGTCCGCTGCTTTTTGCTGACCCGATGAGAGCGAGCTCTTGATGCGAGTCATATCCTCTCATCTTCTCTTCCACCCGCACTTGTTCAGTCTCTTCCTGTGTATTTGAAGCTGAGGAGAGATGGCAGAACTCTTGACTGTGGTTGCCCTCGCCTCACAACAGCTGCCAGCCTTGAAGGTGTGTATGTGTATGTGTGTTTGTTTCTGTACGTTTAACTTAACCTCCTCTGACTCACCACTCTTCTCAAGTCCCTGTTAAAGAAGAACACAATGTGTTAAAGCTCACAACTGTGCATCAGCACTGTGATCATCTTTCTGCCCCATTCAGCCGGCTGACCTATTCACACACCTGACAATGGGCACAAACAAACGGTGAATAAGCGAAGGGAGAAAGGTATTCCAGTTGATCTGATAAGGTGAGAGAGAGAGAGAGAGAGAGATGAAGGGCGACAGACAGGCTTTTTACCTCTTGTTTGAGCGTCATGAAATCATTGGGGCCTCTTTCATGAGCTGAGTTCATTGTCTTCAGCCCACGCTCCAAACCCTGACACGCAAACAGAGGACAGTTGGGCTTGACTCATTTTTCTCCTCTCGGCTTGTGTTGACTTTCCTCTTTTCCTCCATTGATCCCTTCTCTTTTAAGTGCTTGTGCACCCATGTAGTCCAATAGGCATCCCTTAGTGATGAAAGTAAAGTGCTTTTTTTATTTGCTTTCTTCTCCAGCTGCTTTCTTACCCCTTTTTCGAGGAACAACACACCTGCTGTTTTGGTGGATGTGCGTTTTTAAAAGCAATAGAAAGCGGGAAAGGAGCAGAAAGGAAAACCCTTTTGACAAGTTGCTTGGCTCAGACGCTGTCCCGAGCCACTAGCTACATTTACTAGCCTTGAGGCTAACAAGTGAGTCACTGAGTGAAGCTTTGCTAATTTCACAGGACGCTAACTCCGCATGAAAGTCTCGTTCAGGGGTGCGTCATTTTCTCTGACAACTGACATCTTCTCATAATTGTTTTCGTCTTTACATGCTGTCAGTTCCCAAATCAAACACCGTGCTCAAGACTGACGTCCACTAATGTAGTGCTGACTCTCTCTCTCTCTTATCTGTCCATTCAAAATGAAGATCAAGGAGAACTTTATTGTCATCCCATCTATGCAATAGTATGCAGTGTCTTCTAGAGCCTCGGCATGGCATACAAAACAAGACAGGCTGAGATAACATGACAAAAATAGAGCAATTAGAGAAGACAATGGAGCACAATGCAGTAAATAAAACAGCATGCGCTAGATGGACAGTGGAACACTCTAAGCAGGTTCTTTGACTACTAACAATAGTGGAACAATAGGTTTTAACAAGTTCTTTAAAAGAGCCAATCACAATACTGCAAAGAACCATTTAAACCAAAGGGTTCTCTGATTCATGCCTTGCACACACCTTGCAGTAACGTGCCTTTGGTGATCTGATTACAAGTGGAGAGCTTGGAGTTCATCAGTTCAGATTAGAATTTGTGCCCCCATGTATCTCGAGTGACCACTTGAGATTGGATTTTAATATGTGATTAAACATGTACATCATTTCTATATGCAAATACCACATGTGCTGTCATTCTTAACCCTTGCATATTATGAAAATCTGATTTCAAAAAATGTAAATGGTTGAAATCAGTCTCAGTCTAAAACGGGTGTTTGTTCTCCTACACGCTCACTGTTTGCTGCTTTTTCGCTCGGTGCACTGCCTCTCGGCCGCTCCCCAGACCTCTTCATGGGCGACTGCGTTGACGCCATCTCCAAAACCCCAGTAGCAGTTATTGTCATGACATGTTTTTTTAATTTCAATAACTTTGGTTCTGCGTAACACAGGAACACCAAACAAAGCTCAGCATGACGTCCGACACCTTCAGCATCAACACAAACCACGAGAACTTATGAGGACTAGTTTTGCCACATGACGACAATTTACCATTTGTTGCGCTGCCAGCACAGATCCATGCAACTTGAGTTTTAACCAGCGGGAGGCAGCCGCCATGTCTGCCAGAAATGTATTTAATATGATACTGTTGGTGTGTGAATACATTCTTCCACTTACGCAGAGGCCGTCAGTGGACTGTCCTTCAGTGTGGTCCAGGACATGCTGCTAAAAGCATGCGGCCATATGTGGCCCAGACCACCTGTGAATGTGATCTGGGCGACTGGATCTCAGGGTGCACCTTGGGTGCATTCACACCTGTACTGGCACCCAAGCTGTTCACTTGTGATCAGATCAGCCGAGACGTATGTTAATGTCAGGTGTGAACAGGGCCTTAGGTGTGCCGACTTGCAAGATAAACATGGCTGCATGTTGTTGCTGACGGAACAAAATCAAAACAACTTTAATGAAACTTTACAGGAGAAGGAAAAAAAATGTTCTGAAGTTGATTCATCTAGAACTTATTCTGGACGATTTCTACTGGTTCTTTTGCTGTGAAAATGTTGACACAGAGTAAACAGCAGCTGACATCAGCATCTTCAAATTATTTATGTGACAGCAGCATCTTCAAATTATGTATGTGAAAAAAAGACAAAAGTGGACCCAGATTTAATAACTCAGATCTTTGATTTGTTTTCCTAAAATGCCATAGGAAAAATAACATGCAATAAAAAGTAGGCTTTTGATACTTCTGATCCAAATATGTTGCTCACAGCATCTAAACTCTGAAGACACGTGGTTGAGCAGTGGTTGAGTTCATTTTGAGCTTCATGTTCAGTAGCAGATTAACAAGTGTTATTATCCTGTCAAATCTGAGCAGTGTGACTTTCCTGAGATCTCAGGAGGAGACGTATGTGAGATTACTGGAGTTCTTTTGCTCAGGAGAAACATCTGAGCAGCAAGAGACTCAAGCAGTGTTACTTTTGTCTTTTCATCTAATTTGACTGCTGTGTAGGGGGAAAAAAATAGAAAAAAAAAAAACCAACCAAAATGTATTTTACTTAATAAAAGGTTTTACTACAGCAGTGACAAAACCTTTGGGTAAACCATTTCAGATTCTCTTAATGGTAAATATGGACAGATCAGAGAAAGAGATTAGGATGATAAAGTGGCTCTTGTGAGACCGGCATTAGATGAAATCCCCCCCCCCCCCCTCATTAAACTGTCCTACAAAGTACCAACCCCTGAGGAAAAATGTCTTCAAAGTTCTGCATTATGGATTTTGTACTTACTGTAATTTTCACAATGGTTTATTTCCTAGTTGTACCATGACAAGCTAAAGACAAGATAAAACTGATCCTCAGATGCTCAAACCAAAATGGTAATTAACGTTTAGCCCTTGAGCGGAAGTATAGTGGGCTATCAGTCCAAGTGAAAACTGTAATATCCTCTTTCTGAAGTTGCGAGAACTTGTACTCGCAGGTTTGTTGAGCTGTTATTTAATGCACCAGAGCAAATTTGCTCAGGATACCTGCCACAACTGCAGTGATCTATTAGTTGACAGCAATGACCTCTATACACTTCTTTGAGAAAGTTGCACAGCGTTAAACCCTGTGTGTATGAGATTTCCATGCTGCTCTGATTACAGAGAGGAAGTTCTCTGCTTAGCTCTTCATATTAAGCTACTCTTTCACAGCGGCAGTGTAAATTACGGCCTTGATACTTCATAAGGCCTGCCAAAAACAACAAGCTTCCATTACCTCTTCAAAGTGTGTTATCGCTGGGTCATGAGGATCTGGTGTTTCCATTCCTGGTTTCCTTTCAGTCCGTTACAGGCTGCGGTTGTCATGTTCTGTTTGGGTCAACTAGATCTGGATTCAGTTCATTTTGTATTGAGGGTCTTGGAGTGAGACTCGAAAGAATTTCTGTCCAAGGTTAGTCTGTTCTCTGTTTATCTCTGTAATAACACAGATACAGTACCCCACTCAAAATGTCTTTTCATTATTTATTTCTTTGTACTTTTTCATTTAAAGATGAAAGGAAAGACACTCAAATATGAAACAGCATAGGTGGATTTATACACCGACTAAAAAGTGTCAAAAAATTCTATCCTTCTATTTTTCTATCTGTACCTCAGTGCTTCCACCCACACACTGAACTTTCTGAACTTTGCAAAGAGCCACCAGAGATGTTTCACTAACAGACCTGAAGAAGATACAGATACTCCAAGATGTTGGTTTCTCAAACTTTATGCGTTTCAACGAATTGTATTTTCATCTAATTAACATTTTTATCTTGCATAAAAAAATCATACACAAATATCAGATTCACTATTTAACTTAAACTAAGACAATTTCCACAGAGAGACCCTTCTGCTTCAATAGTGAACTTTCATCTTTTGAGATTATTTCTTATGTAGTACCTTTAACTGGAAAGATTCTTTACCAGGTTCTTTCTAAAACCTTAACATTGCATAAAAAGTTTAGCATGCATCTCATTTGCAAAAATGGTTCTCCAAAGAGCTATTCAAGAAGCAGTATTGAAGGCAAGAAGCAGTATTGACATTTTTTCTCTCTATGGGAAAAATGAATGGTATTGTAAAATAAATTACCAAAGCAGATTTGTTCTGTCCTGTGTTCGTTTCAGTGCCAAGTGTCATGGGATACTCTGAGCAGTCAAAATATATGATCACATATATAAAGCATGGAAAAAAATAAGGGACCGCATAATTTTTTTTCTGGTTATTGCTTTTGCAATTTGTATGTGAGTGTCTGTGTAAAATGTGTCACTGTTGTTATACACCCTACTGACCACATTTCAATTCAAAATTCCAAACCAAAATATGTTTGGTGAAAATGTAAAAATATAAATAAAACATTTATATTATTATATTATTATACATTGGAAATGTTAAACTACACAACACTCTTACATTATTTTACAATTGCAACAATTAAAACAGTGATGTTAAGAGCAGA
>JBBIGA010012769.1:0-15060 GCA_037576975.1 Alestes dentex | reverse complement strand
CCTTTATTAGTCCCACAAGTGGGAAATTTGCTTAGTCACGGCAGAAAGTGGACAGAACAAAGTTAAGAGCAGCAAAACAATGGAATAGAATAAAATACTAGTATAAAATGTACGGTGTAAAATGTACACTAAACAATCTAGAGGTGTAAAATATGGACATGTGTATTGTAAAATATATATGTATATATATGTAAACTAAATGTAAACTAAATGTAGACTAATAGTGATATGTATGTACACAATACGTATATGTATGTATATACATATACAGAGTGGATATTTGTCCTATTCCTAATCCTAGTCCTGGAATATCTATACCCTGCGCGTTTCCCAGCTCAGATCAGCTCATCAACAAGCCTTCCCGAGGAGTGGATGTGTTAGAGCCGGAAAACTCAACTTAAAAAAAGGAGGATTAAACACCCATTTGAGACATGGATCAGTGGATTACACCTGTTGACATGACTGCACCATCCACATTTCAGCGGTCACACCTCTTTCTTTAAGACCTTGATCGTGAGATCCTGAACTTTTGACTTAAAAACTGATTTCAAGGTTCAAGACGTTAATTTGTCACACGCCCAGTTATACACGTATGGCGTGACGTGAAAGGTAACCCTGAATCGTTCCTGAGACAGTGCAGTAACTTGAGGATAGACAACAGAATAAAGAAAAGAAAAATAGAAGAAAGTGACCGTGTAAACATGTAAAGAAGGTGTAAACCGTGTAAGTAGAACAATAAATATAATCTATAGACAAAATATATCTGAATATTTATAAGGAAGAATAACTAGAAGATGTGCAAACGGATATTTTGCAAATGGTCAGTGGCTGTGTGCTTTTTTATTAGTACAAAAAAGGTGAAAAAGGCATTGAGTGAACAGGAAGCATTGTTTTTAAAATCTACTCTTGAGCCGCTCAGTTCTGGCCACAATGATGGGTAGGCCTGTAAGACAAGCGAGAAATAATTTCTCCAGTTTTTCCTTTGGAGTGTCCCAAGGTTCTATTTTAGGGTCCCTTATAGTCACGTGTGAACACAGCACAGCACACAGTTTGAACAGTGTGAAATTCTTTCTCTGCATTTAACCCATTCAGCAAGTGAAGCAGTGGGCTGTGTCATCACTAGGGCTTTGAACCCACAACCTTCTGATTGCAGGGGCAACTCCCTAACCACTAGGCCACTAGCTATTATCGTGAATAAACAATAAGCTAAAGAGCAACACAACTGAAGTCAGGACCAACTGGTCAGCCACTTTTTTGTCCATTTCAGATTTCAGTAGATGTACGGATTGGCGGGGACTCACAGTAGATGAAGGTACAAGAAGTATGAGGTCCAGATCAATCAAATAGGTATAACAGAGTCCATTCAAAGTCGTATTCCAAAAATACATTCAAATTATACGGGACAGACAGAATCATGAGTGTCAGGGGAGGCACGTTATCCAAAATAGACAGAAGAAAAGTCAAAAACCAGAAATGGGAGTGTCATAGGCAAAGCTAGAGTCAAAAACCAAACCAGATCAAACAAACAGTACTCCGCGTAAGGCAATACTTTGCAAAGCCCTCTTACAATATCAGTCCTGAAATAGTGCTAGAAACAGGAATTACTCGGGTAACTAGCTCAAATGATGGTGAGGAGGGCAGCACTGGACATCACAATAGAGATGTGAAGCAATGTTAATGAAAACAGTAACCGAGAAAACAGTAATAGTGACCGATGTTTGAGTGAGTGTTAGTTCTCAGATTAAGATTTTATTATTTCTATACATCAAACTACAGCATTTTATTTCTTTTCTATTCAGTGTAGACATGTTTTAGAAGATTTAGTTCAGTGCTGAAGTGTAGAACTAACTCTGTTTTCTGATTTCTCTCAGGGGAACCGCTGCCCATCTGTCTAGCCCGACTGATCACCATCGGGGCTCCAGGTCACCTCCTCATCCTGGATCACAGGGGTCCCTTGCCCAGGTGCCCTCAGTCGGTTTGGCTGCTTTCGACTCCCCTGTGCTCCTCCCCCATTCAAGGGCAACTGCAGTTCAAAAGCTCTGGCGGAGCTTGTTGTTCCTGCTGCTGTGGACTAGAGACTCGCAAGCTACTTCTCACTCCAACAAAACCTACCACTCCTGACTCTTAACTGTACTTACTCTGTTAGCCAAAGATGTTTTGTTCTGCAGTTATTAAGACTGTACACAAAGCCTTCCCCTCTCAGTTATCCACATAGTCTCTCATTCTCTCCCGGCCGACCAGAGGTTCCCCTTTCTGAGTCTTGGTTCCTCCCGAGGGGCCCCCTGCAGCTTTAGGGAGTTTTTCTTCGCCACTGTCACCCTTCACTCACGACGGGCTCGGACCTGGATTCTGTAAGGTTACTTTGAGACAGCACTGGTTGTAAAAAAAAAAGAAAAAAAAAGAAAAGCTCCATTTAAATAATTGAAAAAAAATTTGAAAAACAAAAATAGATTACAGGAAAAGTGTTTATGGGAAAAGGTAGAGTCTGTTCATTAGATCACTGCTTTGAAGTTCTGCAGATATTAATTCTCTCTACGGTGTTACCTGGAGTTTAATGTTCCACATTTTCATCACTTTCTTTTATGAAGCGTGTAGACCCTGGGTCGCAGTGAGCTGCAGATTCTAACAAAACATTGTGAGAAACAGAGAAATCCCCTTACACATGTAGGGGTCCTGGCAAGGAAGCCCAGCATCATCTCCCTACTGCTCATCATATCAGTATTACACTCACAACTCACAAAGAGCAGATTTTACTTAGCAGAGCTGCTGATTAGGTGGGTTAAAAAAGCATTTCTGGATTCAAAGAGACAGCTGGTGCAATACACAAATGAGCCTTTAATCATTCAATGAATGTCATTGATGTTACCTGAGTGTTGTGCCAAATCATTTGTGTCATGATTCTGATTATTCTGACTCAAAATATTGCCCTTTTGTCCTTAGATAACTCTTACATTTGACATTGCTGCTGGTTTGAAGATTGGTTCCGAACATTCTGCAACTCTTACCAGAATATTAAATAAGTGCCTCATTTTCAAATATCATATTTTTTGTAAAATGTCATAATGGGACTTTTTCACAATATTGTTGAATCTTAACTTAAAGCAGGAGTCTCAACCTGTTCAGGCCAGCCAGACATCTTCAAATGACCCATCACATATTTCCAATTTCTCTGACCTGCAAATCTTCTTTTTCGTTAAATATTTGCATCGGGCAGGCAGATTTGTTGCACCCACCAGACGCGTTGCCTAACATGACCAATTTACAATCAGCAAATTGTAACAATGTTTATATTGTTCTAAGTTCATATCATCTATTAAACATTACTTATAAACTATTTATGCTACTACTGGTAGTAGAAGAAGAGATAGCGGTTGATGTTTGTGAGGACAGAAGTATTGCCCATAAACACTAAGATGTGCTTAAAGGGTTTTATGTGGTCTGTAATTACAGTTCAAATGGGACTGTATGTTTTTTGGGGAAATCTGGCCCCCTTGAAAAAGACCACTTCACTCGTGGCCCCTTGTAAATTTGAGTTGAAGAGTGTTATCCAGCTATAGAATTACAATCAACCTAATTACCTTGTCAGCTACAAGCTTTTTCTAAGGCCAGTACCACACAGCACAGTGCTTGGCACTGGGCATGGTGACCTCAGGCTCTGCTCCAAAGCTCCCCATCGTATTGCTTCAGCTTTTCCATTAAGATTATACAAGCTCTGTGAATAGAATTAAATGCCTGTGTCTGGATACATTTGTTCACAGTGTAGTCATATGAGACAATAAACAGTAAGTGGGCATTTTGACAAAAAAAAAACACATTAATTTATTATTAAAATGACATAAATAAAACTCACAATGAGTCAAACAAATACAAATAGGTATGTACATGGCACTTCAGTGTGGGACGACCTTCCATTTCACACCATATAAACAGTCGAGGATACAAGGCACTTGTCTTTCTTTTTTTAAAGCACACTTAAGGTTCTGTAGATTTTACAATTATATTTCATATGACTAACAATGAGAATGAATGTTAATTTAAATTTATTTACACACATTTACATTTATTTAGTCAATAACAACAATTTTTGGTCTTTTTCATCTCTTAATTAACTTATAACCTCCACTATTGGCCCCACAAGACATTTTTGGTGTCTAACAGTAAAAGTAAGTGATTGTCTCTGTATCAGGTATTCGCTCAATCTCTCTGACATGATAAGGCATCTTTCCCAGAGCCTAGCTAAGTCTTTGCTCAGGCCCTCTGGTAGTCTTTTTCCTTGAAAGAGCAGGAATCTCCTCAGCAGTCCAACAATACTGGCGCCAAGCAGCAGACCAAACAGTTTAAGTGAATCTTAATCTCAGGTCATGCTCCTACGGCACCATCACCATCTCTTGGATCTGAGTAACAGCAGGAGGAAGTCTTTTGATCAGGGGTGAGAAACGTCAGGGGTTCAGTAGCTCTGAGCCACGGGCGTCCAGGAAGCTGTGAGCCGGGCGATCGAGCTCTCGAACTGGGCATCGCCCACACCCACCTCACTCAGGCCTGGATCATACATGGACGACGGAGAAGAGACGGGAAGAGAGGAGGTCAGGCCGGAGTAGGACACTGAGGAGCCTCGCAGGAACTGTGAGGTCAGCCCCCCAGCGATGGAGCCTGAGGCTGACCCGGAGGGGGTGAGGGTCGTTCCGGCAACAGACCAAAGGCTTGGGTACTGGCTGTGGGCAAGAGGTTAAAGGTCAGCGAGTGGTTCTTAAAATAAACTGGACTTGACAATAAAATGGTGTGGAAAAAAAAAAACTGTAACTAAGAAAATGTAACATGAAGTTCATAAACAAATTGGCTTAAAAGTGTGTGTAGACTGACCTGCTATTGGAGGTGGTGTTGGTGGTGTGAGCAAGGGTGCCCATTCCACTGGAGTTGGGGATTTGAAGGGCTGACCAGCTGTCGTGGGTAGGAATAGTTCCTGATGAATTGTCCATGTAATTGTCTAAATAAGAAACAAAAGCAACAATGTTAGTATCATATTAGCTAATTGTAAACTTGAAAGCATCATACTCTTCTGTTTATCACTAGTATCTTCCTAACATGAGGAGATTAAATGCTTTCATTTTAGTAGGGCATAAAGTGCTAGTATTTTTAGTAAAGTAAAGAAATGGCGTGTTTCCTCACTGGTAGTAGTGCTGCGGTGAGGGTAATGGCTGGGGTAGGGACTTGCTCGGTGGCCCCGAAGACTGGAGTAGCGTTCGCAGTACGAGCCGGAGGAATGAGCCGGAGCCCCGCTGAACTGTGGCGGGCTGCTGCTGGGGCAGATGGGGCCGTTATTGGGCAGAAACCATCCACCGACTGCTGGGACAGAGGGAGAACCATGAGGAACTGTTTTACTTAATGTCAGCAGTGTATACTGAAAAGGTGATGCAATTAATTGACTGAATTTACATGTGCTTCATTTACACATGACCAAAATATATTACATTTACAATGATTGATTAAAGTAAGCAAATCAAAAGACACGATACTGGTATATTTGATTCATGTAAAAATAAAGTATGCATTTGAAACCAATGAATTCCATACACTCAGTGCAGCATTAGAATCATTTGAAAGCTTTTCTCCTCATATTTAAAATGTAAACTACATTGATTCTGTAGTGAACTAGACTGATGTGCATGTGAAGTGACTTACGCTGTGAGTATCCAGACTGCTGATTGTCGCTGCTGTGGTCTTGAGCTTCCTTGTGGTCACTCCTGAGAAGACAAAAATACCATCAGAAAATTCTTTAGAAACAGTGCTATGTCTTATTCGATTAATAAAACATTAGCTAGAATTGAACAAGTATGTTCATTTATGTAACTAATGGGTTGTTTTTTTTCTCTTACCGCTCTTTAGCATCCAGGAAGGCCTTTGCGAAGGGGTTGTGCTTGATTTTCAGGGCTGTGATCTAAAGACAGAAACATTTGTTATTTGAAGAAAAAAAGGTAACGTGAAGACTTTTTATAGACGTTACATTTTCTCGAGTTTTAAAGTCAAACTGCCTATTGATCCTCACCTCTTCATTTTGGTAGGCCGTGACTGCTATGAACTGAGTCTCGGGGAAGGACTGGCTGCTGATCATTTTCTG
This sequence comes from Alestes dentex, assembly GCA_037576975.1. Taxonomy (NCBI): domain Eukaryota; kingdom Metazoa; phylum Chordata; class Actinopteri; order Characiformes; family Alestidae; genus Alestes; species Alestes dentex. The sequence continues at coordinate 8,945 of JBBIGA010012769.1, read as the reverse complement.
AATGCCGCCGACCTTCACGATATGGATCCTGGGCTCATACTTGTGCAAGGAGTTTAACATGATCTGCAGAAAGACAAAAAAAGAAAGTGTTTTGGTGAAAAAAGTCATTCACAAAGATTGTATGAGTTATTTTTAGCAAACCCCCCCAAAGGTTTTATTTATATAATTCCAATGCAAGAACTGTGTTGATGTTTTAAGTTTTAAAACACGTTTTTTCTAGTGCAAACATAAAAAAACTCACCTGTCCTCCCCCGTTGAGTTTATTAGACAGTTTGACTTTGCTGAAGGAGACAGGCGCCTTCATCCAGTGGGCTCCGAAGTTGGGGGAGTCCGGGTGAATGTAGACACAGCTGGGGCTCTGAGGCTCCGGCTTACCGCCCGGGACCCACTCTCCATTCACGTACTTCCAGCGGTTATTATCTGCGGCCACAAAGTCCAGGAGCACCGAGTACATGGCATTCGGGTCCAGGCCACTAACACTGGCCCTTAGCACTGGAAACATCCGCCTGGAACGAAAACATTACATTTTATATCACGTCGTCTCTCCTTACACTTAAATATGGTTGAGATGACAATAAAGTTCACTTTGAGGTGTTTTTTTTTTTTTTCACACACCCACATAATATACAGAAAACTACGGTCAGTCAAGCTGAAGTCCCATTCTTGCTAGGTGGAACTGAAAATTCATGTGAGAATCTGACGAGAATAGGGGTTTACTCCGGTTTTCTCAGTTAGACTAGGTTATATGGACCTTATTGCATTATCTCACACATGTTCAGCAGCCACACTCTCTCCAGACAGAGAGAAAATAAACTAAAACAAGGCCATGTTGGGCTTTTTTGATGCCCTGAACACAATGTTTACACCCAGTTGAAGCCTCTGCATACCTTCCAGTCTTGGTGACGATCATCTCGTTGGTGAGCTCTTTGAATTTGCTCCAGAGCTCGGAGTCCTCCAAGGACAGTTTGATGTCTCTCTCCGAGGCGTCCCCCTTCTCGCTGCCCTTCTGGAACTCGCTCTCCACGGCGCTCAGCAGGTGGTCCAGGCGCTCGTCGGGGCTGGAGGAGGAGCTCATACTTCCACCGGGGGTCTGGAGACTAAAATCCGACAGGTAAAGTGCTGGTCTACAGCTGTTACAGCTCCAGGGACTTGCTGGGCTCTACTCCGTCCAGGCCCCGAAGGCCCTCTTAAACCCAGGAGCCGATAACGGGGCGGGGCCAACGTCCAGAGACCACGCCCACACCTCTAACAGCAGCAGCTACGCAACTAAACACAAAGTAGCTTAGCGAAACTTAGCTTAGCACAAAAAAAAAAACTAGCTTAGCACACATTCAGATCTGGCCATTTAAAAATAATAATAATAATAACAATAATATCGATAATAGGGATAATAATAATAAAACAACAACACTAATAATAATAATGATATTATAATATTATAATATTATAATATTATTATAATAATAACAATAATAATGATAATAATTATAATAGTAATAATAAAATAACAACAACGATAATAATAATAATTTCCATTTATATAGGCTATCACCTTTCACAAACTCAGAGTCGCTTTATAAAATAGTTCAGACATGAAACAAGAAACAGAAGTAAATAAAAAAACAGTAAAAATGACAACAACACAGAGTACAGTAGCAGGAAAGAACAAATACAAAGCAGGAGAAGAGACATAACACTCATTTGAAGTTAAAACTTGGAGACAGTGAGGTAGTTCAGTGAGATATTGGTGAAAAGAACCATGGAGAGTTTTAAAGGCAGTGAGAAGCAGTTTAAACTGAATACAGTAAGTTCTGTGACAGTGAAGTCTGTGGAGAAGTTGAGGGAGATGTTCAGAATGAAGACTGAAGTCTAGCGATTTCAAGGCAACATGTACATTTTTGTATTTATATTATTTGTATGTATATATTTAAATATATTTAGACAATTACAAAAGAAAATCAACACACTTTGTATATTGTCAAAGCTGAGGCAAAACCTTGTTGTCATTTTTATTCATATTAATTGTTATTTATTCATTTATTCATTTATTTGTTGCATAAGTTGAAAATGTCACATCGTGTGAACGTTTCATGGGACAAAATTTAAAAAGGAAATGTTATTCTCCAAAAAAGTTATCTTTTTGGAGATACAAAATGACAGTATAAATTTTGTTATATTTTATATATATATAATATTTATAATAAAAATGTTTTAGTCAAGTTTTATTTATACAGCACATTATCATTCACAAAAGGAAAAGAATTAAAATGAAATAAAAAAAGAATAAAACACTGGAAGAAATTAAGAGAAATAAAAGAATAAATAGAATACGAAAGAAAACTCAAAGTGCAGTTATTTAAAAGAAGGTGGAGGAGAATAGTGCAGTTTTAGCCGCTTTTTAAAGCTACGGTTTGTGTAAGATTGGAGAAAAATCTTTTATTTGTGTTTCTATGAAAGAAAACATAACATTCATATGATCGTGAATAGTACATGGATAGTGGAATGAAAGGGGTATTCTATACAGCACGGCTGATCTCTCTTACAAACAAAAGAAGACACAGAGATGTCTGCCACGCTGTCTTTGAACTCGGTTGTATATTTGAGAATAACGTCAATCTTTTGTCGAGCCAAATACACACGTAAGAAGTGGCGTGTTTGCTGAGGAGGAAGCTCAGCTTTCTTAATGGGACCTCCTGCAGGGTGATATTACCTTCACACCCGTTTTCAGGCAGAACTCGTTTCCTGCGCGACGATTGGTTGAGAGATACAGCTTACAGTCAGCCAGCCAATCCGAGCGCAGGACGAGGGCACCCACTGGCCAATGACAGGCCGAGTTTGCCTGAATACCGGTGGGGAAAACATGCATGTCCGCATGCAGCCTTGCCGGCAACGTCAAAATGGCTTGTTAGTATCTAAGAGTAGACCTGATACAAGTGGTATAATGATTTAATGTTGAAAGCATTAGTTACATTTTAAAGTGACACTGAATTTAGTAAAAAGCAGCAATAATTTGCCTTCCTGAGATTTTATGTGTAGTAAACATAGCTAGAGTTCCACTGTTTTATTGTAAACGTTAATTTGAGTCTGATGAAGCACAGGAACATGTGTCTATTCTGTTTTATCTTTGTACTATTTCGAGTTAAAAAAAAAAAAAAAAATAAGGAACTTAGTTGAGTGTTGATCGTAAATTAATGAAGACATAGGCCAACTCTGTGACCTGTACGAATCACTGTATGACAGTTTTCTCTCGCTCTCTCGCTCTGTGTGTGTCTCTCTCTCTCTCTCTCTTCTCTCTCTGTCTATTCTCTCTCTCTCTCTCTCTCTCTCTCTCTATCTATCTATCTATCTCTCTCTTCTCTTTCTGTCTATTCTCTCTTTATCTCTGTTCTCTCTCTCTGTTCTCTTTCTCTCTCTCTCTATCTTTATTTCTCTCTGTCTGTTCTCTCTCTCTCTCCTCTCTCTCTGTTCTCTCTCTCTCTGTATCTCTGTCTCTCTGTTCTCTCTCTCTCTCTGTATGACTGTCTCTCTGTTTTCTCTCTCTCTCTCTGAATTGAAAAGGTCTGAGAGGGCCTCTGTGGAGTGTGACTGCTTTACTACCTCACTTCCTACTGCTCTCCCCAGAGGCCGTAAATGCAAAGTGCTCCCTCACACCTTTCCATCCCACAGATCCAGCTGACTGATTCCATCTTTTGTCGTACGTGTTTACAAAGCTCTGGTTAGCTTCACACCAGTCGTGTCCGAAATGCTCACCTGTAGCCCTTCTTCAAGCTTCACGCTACATTCCCCAGGAAATGACCCAAACTACCCAGAAACTACTTGCTGTACATAAAAATAATAGAGCAGCTGTGATCACCATGACTGTAATGTTCATGACATTTGGCAGGTTTCATTCAGTGATTGCGTTTGTGCTATGTGTACAATAAGAATAGAGATTTAACTCAGCGACTGGACCGCTAATATTCTCATTACACCTCACGAATGTGTACATAAATCAGTATTGGTGTAAGGCTTTACACCTTAACTTTAACCCTTAAACCCTAACTTTAACCACTTAGCCTCTAACTTTAACCCCTCAAAGTCTAACCACATAAAGCCTAATACTAGCCTCCTAAAACAGGAGCCTTAACCCCTTAGGCCCCAAATTTAACCCCTCATATCTGTATGTGAGATTTACTCACTCTAATACCTACATAATGTATCACTAGAGGTACTTTTACACACTTTCTAATATGTTTATGTACTTCTAAACATGAAGTCCAAAAGAAAGTGATGCTACCAACGAATTGCCCTTGGTTCCCTAAAGAACTCTTTGATGGATGATTCTGTTTCATTTTTGTAAATAAGCTTGTGACTGTGAAGGTTTGAGAACCTTCACACAATGTAAATGTCCTAAACCACTTAAGAGTAGAACCGTACAGCCAAGCCCATATTGAGCAATCTTTATATTTAAGAGTGTAATTACTCAACAAGACTTTGTAATAACGAATCAGCAATAAGATGTTTAGATGTTTAATCAGAAGTAAGAAATGAGGAGGCGTTAGTATAACGTAAATCGTCACGAATATGTGGCACAAAATCCAGTAAGTCCTGAAAGGTACCGATTGTGAAAAATATTTGTCGGATCCATTCTCTTCAAATTACTTTCTGAAATGTCCCGCATGTGTCTGGGAGTTTACTTTTGTTAAAAACTCTCGGATGTGTTTTGCCGTACGTTGTGTGTGGTGGTTGGGTGTCCTGTGCTGGGTCTGACTGTGCGGAGGAGACAGTGCACAGGCCTCGGCGACGCTGGGGTTAAAGAAATGCTGCTTCAGCCTGGCATCAGCACACTCTCACCCAGGTGAGAAATATTACAGAGGCCTGGTGCTCCACAAAGGAACAGTTATAAGGGACGATGCATATTTTCCACAGTGCTCTCCTCTCCGGCCTAAATAAGTAAACAGGACAGGAGGATGAGTCAGGCCTGGGATAAGGACACACACACACACACACACACACACACCCTAAGCAAAAGTATCTTTAATCGAAATAAAGAATAATTGTCAGTATCCACCAGAAACTCATAATGTCTACTTTCCTAAGATTTCGCCACTTTCTTAATGATAACAGGATCGTTTTACCATAAAAGAAGACTGGACCTTTAGTCTTTTATTTCTTCGATTCGTCTTTTATTTCTTCTATTTGTGTTTTCTCTGTCTGGTGAACTGTTAAGTCTTTATTCTGGCCACGTTCCGCGACAATCGTACTTTAAAGAAAAATGACTCTAAATAGGTCTAAACGGGTTCTCGACGCTACAGTCAGTTTCGAGAGAGCCTTTCAGTGACCGATTATCTAAAGAACCACTTTTGTAAATGACATCTGCGAATGTGAAGAACATTGTGAGAGTAGAACCGCCACACAAAGCAAGTGCCGTTCGACGGTCTTTTCCAATTAAAGTGTAGGAAAAGGAAAGTCAGAAATTGTTTATGAACTTTTACGCTTAAAATTGTGGAGAAATCCTTTAGCGTAGCTCTGTTAGCAGTGAGCTCCTGATCTGGAGCCCTTCTCTCTCGCATTTGCATCCCAAAGCTCCCTGCTCTATAGGCCCAGGGGAGTGGGGGGCAGCAATTACTTGCCCCGCTAATTCTTTTTATCCCTTTCAAAGGCCAGGGTGATTAGGAGAGGAAAGTTTAGATTTCCTGAACTTGAAGTGGAAACGCAGCAGTGACAGACGCAAAACTGAGCCCAATCCACATCTGCTGAGGGAGCAGGGGGAGGCTGTTTGTGTAGAAGGAAGAAGAGCAGTGACTAAGTCTGCTATCACACCACACACACACACACACACACACACACTGTGCTCCGCTACTCTTAACCTGCCTTAGAGCAACACCTTTCCTGTCACAGTTATAAAGACACATTAAAATACAATAGGGCCCACATTTCAGACCACCTGAAACGGTTTCAAACTGCAATAAACAGGCCACGCAAATAAAGAGGAAACAAGACAACACAGAAAAAAAAAACGTCTGGCAGCAAATAATGCTGCAGAAACCAGTCAGCTCAAACGAAATGTCCAGTTTTCTTTTAGTATAAAACGGAGAGAGAAAGCAACGGAATCTCAGCAAATAAGACTTTATCAGTGAAACCAAGGTCTCTGGTCGATACTGACAATTGAAAATGGTCCTTTATTTACATATGATAATGATGTTTTATATATATATATATATATATATATATATATAAATTTAGTTTATGTAAATGGTGATATTCTTTTATATCATTTTTATTCTGTGTAGAAATTTCATGATGAATAGATGATACAAACAGAAAAAAAAAAATCACAGTATGTTGCCATACGTTAAAAAGGATCAAAGGAGTTTTTTTCTCTTTTCCTGTAAAGTTCTTTATGCAATAACATGACTGTAATAACCCCCTAATATCTGTACCCAGCTAAGTCTTCATACTAGAGACATTCTTCTGACATTCCAAGAACATTCCACGTGTCCAGTTTTCTTAATGTCCCCCCCATTAAATGTTAAAAGAACGTTCGTAGAACATCATGTTCGAATGTGAGCTACCAGCATTTAGAGAGCTATCCACTTTCTTCAATTCAGTCCTTTGGTCATGTGACTGTTGGTCGCAACAGTCACATGACCAAAATTGATTTAAAAACCAATAAAAATTGAATATTGACTCGGAGTATGCAAATGTTTTTGAAAGTACCTCTCTCAGGTACTTTGAAAGTATCTCTCTCAGAGAGATCAAGGTCCTATAAGCATTAAAAACAAACAAAAAAAGCAAAACTACCAAGCCTTTACTCAGTTATGTCAGACTGACAGTCAGAAATGTTTCATGAATTACCTCCTTTGAATGAAATTTTGTCTGCGTTTGTTTGAGGGAGTAAGGCCTGCTGGCGTGGCCACGGCTCCGCCGCTCTCACTCTTACGCTAAAGGTGCCGGTCCAGCCTGGCTCAGACCGAGCCGGGAGATTTACGGCCTGCTCCAAGTTATTATAAATAAGGAGCTGAATGAGACAGGGTATAAATGAATGACCATGGTATAAACACACAAATATAAATACACAGCAGCTCTCCAAACTGTCCGGGGTGACACCCAGAAATCCTAATTTGGGTCTTCAAGCAATTTCCCCCCTGGATTAAAAAAGTTTTCTGATTCTGATTTAGCACAGACACCAACACTCTGGTGTTCCCCAGAAAGATCTGATGTCTTACCAACAACCATTTAGCTCCCAGCAGCACGACACAGTCAGTCCTAACATCTGTTTATCCCCCATATTCAAAAAGCAGCTCATTCATTGTGAGCACTTTCAAGCAGATTCTTCACAACCTGCAGCATGATGTGTTCATTATAGCACGTACTTATCTTTTAGAGGGTTTTATCTTTTATAGGTGCAAGTATAACTGATAATATTTCTCCTAATTTCCAAATAAAAGTATTGTTCTATAAAGCATCATTTTAAAGGAAATGACAAAACATCAAAGTAAGAGAAATGATGCAGTGTTTACAGAACCTGAATAATTCAAAGAAAACAAGTCTCTTGTTCACTCTTAAACAAAATGGCAATCATTAACATCCAACTGTCATTCTTCAGCCATGCAGAAAAGAGTACCAGTCTGATTCATGAAATGCTTTATTAAACGTGATCCTGCGCAATGGTTCATCCACCTGTTTTCATCGGACCTTATTAGTGTTATTACTCCGTCTAGGCTACTTGGCTTTAGCAACCGAGCATGAACTTTCTCTCAGTGTGCCGCATGTGTGTGTGTGTGTCTTTCTTCGGGTTTCATGTTTATGTTTCGTGGTGTAAATATGTGCCGCTGAAGTCAGCACTCACCACTGTGTGAGAAAACACGATTAAACCCTTCCCTATAGTCACCAGCTGTACCATCAAAGCACACTCACACACACACACACACACACACACACACACTGAGGACTGGGACAAGCACTCAGCTGCATCTGAACATTTTATAGAGTGAGAACAGTTTTAGGAATTTTGTATTGTTATAGGAATAATAACAAAACATGTAGTTGTGCTAATTTATCTTTTTACCATTTTAAATACATTTGAACTAGAACGGTTGTTCGTTTGGGTTCAAAGGCGTCAACCTGATAAAAGATGAAAGCTGGCTGAACGACTGATAACATGAATGAGCTGTAAATCTTTGGTCTATGAATGTATGGCACTGAAAATGTGTGTGTGTGTGTGTGTGTGTGTGTGTGTGTGTGTGTGTGTGTGTGTTTGTGTGTGTGCACGCATGTGTGTGTGTGTGTGTGTGTGTGTGTGTGCATGTGTTGGGGAATGGGGGCTTGTATTGACCTTAACACAGGGGAGAAATGATCACAGCCTATACAGACTCATGCATTCTGGCCTTTCCACCAGTTCATCATTTGTATCGTTAGGAGCTCAATAAATAAATCATACTTGACCAAATACACGAAGACATCTTGAATACCAACTCCACAGTTACTGACACTTCCTCAAACACACTATATGGCCTGTTGTCACATTTCCCATTTTGATCACAACTGTAAATAAAAAGACTGCACTGACACAGCTGACAACGAATTAACCCAGAAAAGACAAGAACAGATATAACCTTTCATGAGAAACTTCTGAAGTTCTGTCATTTTCTCAGGTTGAGAGTTATTAAGACATTAAGAGTGTGTTAGACAGATCTACACTTGAATGTACAGAACAGACCTAAAAAATGTGACCTGTCATGTGACAGAGGTCATGTGATACTGGGAGGAAATCAACATAACTTGTTTTTTTTCATACACACAAAAACACAAAACCGTTTCACAATAAATTATTGTAATTGCAATCAATTGCTAATTGTCATCTGTACTAATTGTAAGTACAAAAATACTTTACTTCAAAAACAATTTTAATATATAGTGATATTCAGCTAGTTTTTGTTAAATATAAATATATTTAACAAAAA
>JBBIGA010012731.1:0-15063 GCA_037576975.1 Alestes dentex | reverse complement strand
CTCTCTCTCTCTCTCTCTCTCTCTCTCTCTCTCTCTCTCTCTCTCTCTCTCTCTCTCGCTCTCTCTCTCTCTCGCTCGCTCGCTCTCTCTCTCGCTCTCTCTCTCGCTCTCTCTCTTTCTCTCTCTCTCTCTGTCTCTGTCTCTCTCTCTTTCTCTTTGTGTTTGTGTCTGTGTATGTGTCTCGGTCTCTCTGTGTCTCGCTCTCTGTCTCTCTGTCTCTCTCTCTGTCTGTGTGTGTGTGTGTCTCTCTCTCTCTCTCTCTCGCTCTCTGTGTCTCTCTCTCACACATACACACACACACACACACACACAGATCATCAGTTTGCAATGGCTGGGGGTGCAATCAGATGGCAGTATATTGAACACAGTTTCTCAGTAGGTTGTATTCGGGGTCATTTTATTTTAGCTTCAGTCTAAATGTTCTACAGCTTTCTCATTATAATCCTTCTGGACACATCTCTCATTCCTACAGTATTGTTGAAATCTGTAAAGCTATAGAGTAGGATCATAATAGAATCATTCTGTATACGTACTCATCTATTTTCTTGAAAGATATGAGCAGTGATTCAAAACATCAGAAACACTGTGTCCACCTCAAGAAAACAAGTGTGTGACTTGTTATGTAAACAAGCCCAAGGGGTGATGATATGATGATATGGTAAATGCGTGTCATCAATAAAATGCTGATCATTATACCTCAAGATTAGAAATCAATTAACAGCATCATTCGGCTCCCCGGACTGTGCCAGCTCCTGGGGTGTGTCAGAAGCATGATGAGAGCTGTGAGTTCAGCCTAAGCCTTGCACAGTGTCCATCACAGTTCTTCAGATGGACAGCATTGCTGCCTGCTGTTATTATGGACTCATCAGTGTTATAGTTTATACATTAGCTCTACTGTCTGGAGCATTACGCCATTTCTGACCCACTTAGGGCCCAGTCTTAATCTCCTCCTTGCTTGTGTAGCAAGATCCATTGGCCAGCAGTCACACGAAACTCTGAAGAACCTTCTCATGACCAACTGACCCCACAATAACACTATCCTCCCGAGCGCTGCCAAGGAATCCGGCACAAACCCGGGGCTCCATTTCAGGAGAAATCCGCTGAGCACCCAGAGTTGTTTTTGGTCGAGGACGGACATGTCACTTATCTCGCATGTGCCTACAAGCCAAAGACATCTGATCGCAGCCCGCTAACCTAAATCTTCTTCACCGTTGTCAGGTTGAATCATGATATCGGAGTAACGTCCTGCATGTGTTTCTCTACTGGTTTGTGGGTCAGGTAAGTGAAAGAACTTCATACCAGTAAGGAGGAGATGGATCAGATCAGGAATGGAAACCTGCCTTTAATTAAATACTCCCAATCCAGTTAAAATGACTCTCTAGTCCTCAAGGACCCAAATCATGGAAAAATGAGTTTTTCTTTCATGTCACTTGGTCCTCTATCCGTGCGGATCACGTATATGCTGCAAAAAAGCTTGTTTGGAATTAATTGTGGCTGTGATGTCAAGGTCATGAACACATTAACTTCAGGAATGGCCATTTTGAGCAAATAGACCCGAGAGAAAGAGCCATTCTGCCGTTTCACAACACACACCAGCCTGTGTGACAACACATTCGTCATCATTTTTGTACGGTGTCCTTAGGTGCTAGAAAGGCGCCTATGAATAAAATTCATCATCATCATCATCATCATCATCATCATCATCATCATCATCATCATCATCTTAACCCTGGCGGCTGGCAAACAGCTGTTAAATGCTTTACTGCCCCCTTCAGGTGCGTCTGAGGGTAGAAACAGTACTTAAATCAACAATCAAGGAAAATACAAAGACTTTAAATGTTTTATGGCAAGATGATAGTCATAAACGATTTATTTTTTATAATTAATTGATTATTTGAATACTCAAAAATCATAACTCATCCCTCATTTGCATAAAGTACAATCACCCATCCTCACTGAAGTGATATGGAGTGATGGAGTGATGGCCCTGACTGTACAGTCATGTCTTAAAACTGTTCCAGAGGATCCACACATCCAAAAGGAGCGGCCGGAGATTTAATTTTTCCCTCCAGATTTCTGTCTCATCCGTTTGTACCAGCTTTTAGGCACCGGCTGCTTTTTGAACAAGACTCAATAAAGGACAGAGGATAAAGTCAGATCACAAATCATTTTCAAACAGAGGTTTTTTTTTTAAGTGAAGGAAGGGCCAAAAAAATGCCCACATTTTACTAGTGGAATTTGGATTTAGACTATACCTTTTTTACTTATGTGTTTTCAGTAGTATTCTATGTGCTCATAATACGAGGTAGTGGTCACGCACTGCACACATGTGTGTGGTCAGAAACATCTTCTGTTTCCAGTGTCTCAGCCTGACCACCAGGTACGTTTTTAGGAAGTGTTTGAACTTGTCTCTTGAGCACGTTATTACATAAAAGATGTCACTCAGTCCACGCTTTCAAAAAGCGCTGGAGAGGAAGTCAGGCAGGTGGGGGCCTGTCCTGTCTCCAGCATACATTAGCTCATGCATAAACCATACTAACAAAAGAACATGTAGAATATGAGCCTGTTAATATCAGTTTTGCTCTTTGTTTTGTTGTAGGTGTTTCTCTGCGTGGTACTACAGGTATAAGGGTCCTCAATTCTTTATCTGAACTGAAGTCTTTATGTTCCTTTGTGTATGATTGTGCAGACCGTTGACTGTCACGGAAGAATGGCATTTATAGTCTGCTACTGTTTTAGCTTTACAGTTCTGCTGAACATCACATAAAGGTTCTAGCTGAAGGTCACGCGGGCTTCTTGCCTATGCAGTGGATGGAACCACTTAATGTATACGTGACACCAGTCTTAATCCGTCCTGGAAACATGCTGTGCTGTTTATACTCATCTCAGTTGACATGTGTTTTTTCTGCCTTGTTCGCCTGCTCGGTTTAGACGGTAATATGAGTGAAAAGGAGGCTGTTTATCTGTGGTCTGACACGAATAGTGCATCGGGAACTGTCCCCCGCCCCAGAGCCAGGGCCTGGCAGAGGCAGGGGGTAAGCAGGTGATGAAGGGCCAGCCACCTTGAACACAGCGTGTGAATGTGGGAGGGGTTTTCACTGCTGCCTTAGCGAAATTGAAGAGAGCGGAGTGTGTCCAGGCCAGAGCCACCACATTAGAGTTTATGACCGTAGGGCTGTTAGCAGAATTAGAGCTTTAGAACTGGATTTTTGGGTCACTAATGTGTAAAGTGAAAGTGTAAAGTGGCCATTTGTCACGCGTGAACACAGCACACAGTGTGAACAGTGTGAAATTTGTCCTCAGCGTTTAACACCCGAGTGAAGCAGTGGGCAGACAATGACCAGCAGTGTGTGGGGACACTACTTTGATCAAGGGTGCCTCAGTGGTGCCACTAACAGACCTGGGATTTGAACCCACAACCCTCCGATTGCAGGAGCAACTCCCTGACCACCAGGCCACCAGCTGTGAGACTCGTGGGGCAAATTTAAGCTCATAAAAGTCACTGTGTAAACTGATATTGGATTTAAAAACAGTTGTGGTGTTATTTTGTTTGTGGTTGTGGTCTGATCGTGTTGCAATATTGAGAGTCAAACTGGTGGTGTGCCTAGTCTTGTCTGCTATTAATTATTAATTATGCTATTAATTCGTCCTTGAACTCCACTTCTATTTGGAGTTCAAGGACGAATTGATGCACAGTTGCAAGAATTGTAATATTTATCATAAAGAAAATGGTCAGTTTTGGTGGATAAACTGTTTTACTAGGTAACGGTTCACCCATTTTATGGTTTGGTTCGGTTTCTGAGCTACAGTTTGGTTTGTATCGCATCTCAGTTGTGATCCTGTGGCTCAAGGATATTTTGCGTCAATTCAGAATCCCGTGAACCAAGCACATTTAACCTCGTTTGCAATCCCCTAGCTCGAGTGCTTTTAACGAAACATGGATTTCATTTTCAAGAACTGTTACTTCATTGCGTTTTACTGTAAGTGAGAGGTTCAAGTACCAATACAAAGCCTCCATGTGGCCGAGTTGGGATCATTTCTCATCAAGGCACTTTTAATCTTCTTTTATTGATTTTCTATGCATTTATTTATTTACTTATTTTGTTTACCTCCTACTGTTTTATGTTTCCTGACTGATTTATATTCTATACCTGTAAAGCACACGGAATGATCTTTGTGTGTGGTAATGGACGATATAAATGAAGTTATGAAAAAAAGAATAGTAACTAATAAATAAATAACCCTAGTGGTCACATCATCTGTTACTGATCAGAGGAGTAAAGAGCCTTGCAAGATGAGAGAGAGTATCATTGAAGATCTCTTTCTCTCTCTCTAATTGCTAAGATGCTTTAGGGAAAGGTGCGTCTTGACCGATGTGTGATTTTCACTGTTTTTCTGTCTGCAGGTCTCAGGTGTATATCGAACAAAAAGCCCTGGACACCATCGCCCACCTGTGTGACGGAGACGCTCGCGCAGGACTCAACGGGCTGCAGCTGGCCGTGCAGGCGTGTGTGGCCAAGGCCCGCCAAACAAACACACACACTTCTCAACACATCCTGGTCCAGGAGGAGCACGTCAAAGAGGGCCTGCAGAGATCACACATCCTCTATGACAAAGCAGGCAAAGTGTATTTCGTCTTTGATTCCTGATCATTTTAGAAAACTAAAGCTCCTATCGAGCTTTACCTCGAGGGAAAGCCAGAATTCAGATATGTTTTTACTCTTTAATATACTTTTAGTGCACGTTTTTTCACTTTAAAGGTACATACAAAATGTCTTTGGAGTTTGTATTTAAAAATATGGTGTATTCGCAATATTCATAAACAAAGATATGACAATGAGGACGGTAAGAGAGCAGTGGAATATGTGCACCTTCTCTGTTGGATCATTCTTTAGAGGAATACTCCTGTGTTTTTCAGTCTCGACTCTATTCAGCCACGTCTGTAGCATAAGATCAATTACCACAAATATTTCTGATGCTTTTTTAGTACTTTAGAGAAGAAAAGTTTCTAGTCAATTAGTAGTAGAAATACATTTTATTCTGTAGTCATAGTAGTTTGCAAATTGCACTGTAAAACTATTTCAGAGGTGGAAATGAGTTTCCAGAATTGTGGTAATTCGTTACCAGAAAAGTGGTGTGGGCGGAGTTTTCACAGGCTCCACCTCATCACCTTGGAGACCTGCAACATCAGAGAAAATGAAAGTAAATGGATTAACTTTTTTATGTATCTTCGGTGTTTGAAAATTAGATAAAAATTTATAAGAAACAGCTTTGATAAGAATTTTATAAGATCTTATTGTCCTATAGACCTATGTCACATATTTGAGGTGGAATTCAGCAACTGTCCGGTGGTATGTAGGTGTTTTTCTAGTTAAAATTTTTGATACTGGGATACAAATTGAAAATACTGTCTGTGGTCACCAACTCATACTGGGTTCAATTCAAAGGTTAGATTTCAAAACACTGGCGTGTTCCTTTAAAATGTTAAAAATATCCCTAAAATTTTAACTGAGAAGTCTTTAATTGATGAAATTCATAGGATGTAGAAGGTTATACCAATCATTCTCATTCTCAGTTCTTTCCTACCGCTACTTTTTTATTCCTTTACCTGCTCCTAAGACACCTGACCTCGGCAGTTTGCTGCCTTGAGGTCTGTGTCCTGCATTTCCAGCAATTATTTGAACAAAGGATAAAAACAGACAGCATTCCATCAAAGGCTTTTTCATCGATTTAAAATACAGTGAATAATTTTACATAGGTCTTAAAAATGAATAAACTAGTGTTTAACTCTGTGAAAAGCTCTTTGTGGTGGTGCAGGTTTGTTGTGACCCTGCGAGTAAGAACACTAATCTTTAAAGCGTTTTTAAGGTTGAGTAATTCAGAATAGAACAATGTGTAAGTGATGCCTTCGTGTCTCTTTAAGCCTCTTAAAAAATGTTGTAAATCCCAGTGTACAGCACTTCTGTTCCAAGGTCTCCTGTAACTTGAGGGTTTGGATTAAGCCTTAAGAGCACAGTGCTCCTCTGCGGGCATCTCTCCTTCCGCTCCATATAGAGCCACTCTGCCAATTACCAGCCATTCCCTGGCACTGGGCTTGTATTGGCAGAAACTGCACTTTTGTGTTACTTTGTGTGCTAAAATTTGTACTTAAGGGTTTGTTTTCATGGCAAAGCTGGAAGTGCTGATTCAAATGGCAACTCTGTTTTTAAACACAGAATCCGAGGCAGCTGGTGGCCTAGTGGTTAGGGAGTTGGCCCTGTGATCAGAAGGTTGTGAGTTTGAATCCCAGGGCTGCAAGCGGTACCACTGAGGTGCTCTTGAGCAAGGTACCGTCCCCACACACTGCTCCCCGGGCGCTGTGTTCCTGGCTGCCTCCTGCTTCACTTGGTGAATGGGTTAAATGCAGAGGAAGAATTTCGTGCTGTGATGTGTTCACGTATGACAAAATGGTCACTTCACTGAAATCTCTTTGCTAATTCATATTTCTCCATTTTTAGTCAGTAGTTCCGCCGTGGTCGTTATCAGATGGGAAGCTGTTTTTGACCCAGACTTTTTTTTTTTTTTGGTAACAACACCCCATCGGCCATCAGGTCCGTTCGGCCTGAGTCCATGACGAGTGTCTGCCAGCTGGAACCGAACAGTTCTTAATGCAAAAACTGTTAGAGCTTTGTCACTAGCCAGGCTTTCAGAAATAGTAACGTCAACAGGAGGATCCAGTGCTTCACAAGGGATTAGGCAGAATAATCTGAGGTCATCAGTTTGACTTTAGAGCAACATCAGTAAAACACTAACAATAATCACAGGCTAACTTTTTCAACTTTTTAAAATTGTTGAGCTCTGCCTCAAAGTGACCAGCAGGTAGGAATGCACCAGAGTCTCCAAAAAGTAGAAGTAGTAAAATCAAAATAAAAAATAGTAAATTGTCCATAGTGTTTCAATTTTTCATTTCAACACTTTCCATTTAGGATGCTGTGGTACACAAACAATTGGTTTCATTTCACTGGTTTCATGATGTCATGCCCGTTCAACCTTAGTTGAGCACAAGGAAGTGTTTCAGTCCAGAGTGTCTCTTCACAAAAATTCTTGGTTCCAACCAAAAATCAAGATGCGCTTGGCCTTGCATAGGGGAAAAAAATCAGGAACAGTAACAAATCAAAACAGTTTACACATAAAACACTTTCTAAAACGATCAGAGTATGTAGGATACTGTATGTGCTATGAAATCCAGTGAGAACAGTTGATCTCCCAAGGCACTGAATTCCATTGTTTGTCAGTTATTCTTTGAATTTGGACTCTGGCGTTTGTTTTTTTTAATTCACTCTTGTTACTTGTCACAAAGAGTGATTACAAATCTCCCATCTAATGTACAGCTGGGTGGCCTGGTGGTTAGAGCGTTGAAAGTTAAAAAAGTGAAAACGACCATTCTGTCATACGTGAACACACTGCAGAATGAACAGCATGAAATTCTTTTTCTGTATTTAACCCATTCACCAACCGAAGCAGCGGGCAGCCAGGAACACAGCGCCTGGGGAGCAGTGGGGACGGTACTTTGCTCAAGGGTACCTCAGAGGTGCTTAGCAGTCTTGGGTCTTGACTTCCTGATTCCTGAATCGAAGGTTTTTGGTTCGAATCCCAGGACTGCTAGTGTCATCAAGGTAAAGGTAAAATATGAAAGCCAAATTAGAGTGTTATAAGTGAAGCAACAATCTGGCAGATTTACAACTCATCGGTGGCAACTCTGATGAAGTGAAATATTTGGTTTCCTCTTTAAAACTGTTTTCTTTCCAAGTTGTAAAAGTGCATCACTGATTACCAACATCTGTGTTTCACCTGTAGGAGAGGAGCACTATAACTGTATCTCGGCCCTGCACAAGTCGATGAGGGGCTCTGATGAGAACGCTGCCCTCTACTGGCTGGCCCGAATGTTGGAAGGAGGTGAGGACCCACTATATGTGGCCCGCAGGCTGGTCCGGTTCGCTAGTGAGGATGTGGGTGAGTCACTAATGAGTTAAAATCTTAAACCTAATTGTGGAAATGTAAAAAAATGAGTGGTTTGATGTGAAACCCAGATTTCTGTACAGTGATGGTGACGGGTACCGGGGATAGCCATATACACAGTAACACAGTGTCTCACTCATCAGGGAACATACTTGTAACCTTTTCATCCAATAACTGTCTGTTAGGGAGCTTTTAAAGGCATAAAGACGTCTGGTTCCTTTCACCACCACTGTAAGCGACTCTAAGTATGTACAGAAACAAACCGCTTGAATTTGGCAGGTGTAAATTATCGTGCCTGGCTCTTTTTTAAGGTTTGGCCGATCCAGCAGCGCTTCCTCAGGCTGTGGCCGCTTTCCAGGCCTGCCACTTCATCGGCATGCCGGAGTGTGAGGTAACGTTCATCTCATTACCTGCATCACTGTGTGTTTCTCATAGGTTTGACTTCCAAAGAGATGGTCATTAACAGATGTTGTAAACAGTGATTAAATTGAGAAAACTAACTGCTTAAACTCTATGCTTATTATTCAACTAATCTTAAGTATCACTTTAAGACAACTGAAAATATCATTTGTACTAAAATTGCACTTTTATATAAGGTGTGATTCAGGTGATCACTAATCAGTCCCTCATAAAGCAGAATGAGATGCTTGTGTAGGAATTTAACAGACACTGGGAGGGAATGGTTTCACACTCATAGAGATGCTGATTTAAAATTAAATTGCAGTGCTCTCTTATTTTTTCTGGAGCTGTACGTGTATTCTGTGTGTTTTTGTACTCTGTAAAATCTGGAGCCACGCCATCTCGTCTCACTGTGTAGATGTTTATAGCTGAAATGACAATAAAGTTCACTTTAAATTTGGTTTTGTCTTTACTCTGAAAGTATCAGGTAATTTTGTAGTTATGAGAGCGGGAAAGAGGTGTCTCGACCTGCCGACAGCTCTGTAGACTTGAATCTGTCATGACCAATTCGCCTCTTGTGCCTCACCCTCAATTTACTTACGTGAAATCTGTGTTTTTTTTCTGTGCATTATTATTTCCTTATGAAAAGGAAAAGGAAAACAGCTTTTTATTTAGTTTTCTATTATTTCTTATTCCTTATTCAATGTTTATTAAAGGTGATGTGAGCAGCTTTTGTTTTGTCATCAACGATATAGATGCTTTTACTGAAAGAGCTTGTCTCTACAGAACTATTCCTCAGTTTCTGTATTGACATACAGTACTGTGCAAAAGTCTTGAGCCACCATTCATTCCTTCATATTTAGCTTTTGAATCGTTTTTGTGCAGTGAGAGTCTTTGAAAGTCCTTCAGGAAGCCTGGAGAACTGTTCCTCAAGACCACAATAAAATACAAGAAAGTCTCGATCTTTGGAAGCAAATTATGAAGAAATGAGGGGAGGACTTTTGCACAGTACTAAGTTCTGTCTTGTAGGATGTAGGACATTAACACTTGTCTTCTTTTTATCTAGGTGATTTTGGCCCAGTGTGCCATCTACCTGGCCAGGGCTCCGAAGTCTATAGAGGTGTATAAAGCTTATAACAATGTGAAGGCCTGTCTGAGGAACCACAAAGGTCCTTTACCTTCGGTACCCCTTCACCTCCGCAATGCCCCAACCAAGCTGATGAAGCAGCTAGGCTATGCTAAAGGCTACAAATACAACCCATCATTCAATGGGCCAGTGGACCAAGAGTACCTCCCTGAGGAACTCCGGGGCATCAACTTTTTCACCTGGAAACCTTCTTATCCTTGACCTCCTGGCCTTTGTAGGGGGTAATGATCACATTTTGAGAAATTTTAGCTGCTTCTTCACCACTGCTCACTACTCATGCAATGAATAATCAAAAGATTTGCACTTAAATGGCCTGTTTGGTCTTTGTTCATGACCTTTCCTTTTGTATGATCAGACTGAGTTTACTTGTATCTGCTTTTGTTGTCAAGTTTTGCTCTGTAATTAACATTCTGTAAAGTTTTTTTGCAAGAAACAATAATTAAAACATGTATGTTCGTTTTTGTGCTTTCGGTCATTTGACAACAAGGTATCAAAGAACTTTATTGTGAAAAACACCAAACATATATTTCAGAATGAGAAATCTTTATTGTTCCCAGAGGAAATTGCTTGCACAGTCGCACAAAGACACAGAGACAAAAACAATATAAAATAAAAGTCTGAATAAACCGAATAAAAAAGCTGCACAAAATACTCTACACTGTGCTTTATACCCAAATCCTGGGGTGTGAATGTTTATTTAAAAAAACAGTTTTTGTATAATGTTTATATAGAAATGTTGAGGTAACGTTTTTCGCAGTAGCCCAAAACGCACTTTCCTCCTGGTTTATAGGTTCATTAGTAAAAATAAGTGTTTTTTTTTTTTTTTTCCTATGATGAAACGTATATATGTGGAGAATGGAAAAGTGAGTCATTTGCAAAACCAGCAAACTAGATTTTTGGATTTTTGCCTTTGTAATTGGGTAAGTCAGCATTTATACATTATTTTATGTTTAACTTCTATTCTATTTTGAGGCAGTAGTACCCTTATTATATGGTGAAAGCTGCAGTTATCTGTTTTATCTTGGTTTTTATGGTCAAAGTGTGAATTTTTTTCGTAGCAGGGGGTCCCATCTACTCCCCATTGCATCACACAGAGAACCAACATTGCCTTAGTTTTTTCTGATTACAGAATTATTGGCAAATGTATCTAATTATGATCATTAAAACGATCCAATTCCCATCCTGCTGGTAAAATGGCCACAGGGGGGTCTGCAGAAAGAGGCAACAAATGAGAGGCATTACTTGAAAGTCATCACAAGCTGTGAGTAGTAACCATTCAAAAGATTTTGTACACCTAAGGTTTTTACCATTAAGGTTTTTACCACTAAGATCTCCATCCATGATCATGCCAAGATCTTTTACCTGGGTAGACGTCTTAAGTGATTTCCAACTAAAATGTAATTTGAGTGTTTGGTGTCTGAGATTTGATTTGTAATATAGTATACTGTTACACTGTTATTTTTCTGTCTATCAGTACAGTGTTTGACACACTACTATCAATAAAATGGAAGAATAGGTAACAGTGAGTTATGTAGTGTTACAAACCGCATAAGCAAGTCTGTTTGAGATGATCTATCAAGTCTTTGTTCGATGTGAGCGTATGATGATTTAGGCAGTTTCCACCATGCTAACGGGTGGGATATTTAATCCTAAACATGCCTCCCATTAGAACTGACCCCCTGACCCCTATCTGGAAAAGACGTGATGGCCTTTCTGTGTCAGGATGTTCTGTTGCTTCATTTAGTTTTCTGTGATTTCTGCTGTCCCAGCCGATCATGTCTGGCTCTGAGAGCGGCCCGCGTGATTGGCGGTGGGGTCCAGTCTGCCGTTTTGAGTGTCAGGTCACATATGCTGAGAAAAAGCCTATAAATAAGAGGGGGGGGTCATATCTGAAAATAAGTTTTTGGTGCTAATCTGATCTATAAACCATATGGTTTAAAACTGCAAATGCTGGTTCACTCTCAGAACATGAGAGATTTTTCTGTTTTTTTGTATTGAAATTCAAGCAGTTCAATGTCTCATTGTTCATGCTGCAGAAAGTTCTTCCCAGCTCTGCTGCAGAAGTTCCCATAAGTGAGCGGCACTTATAGGCTGCTTTGCTTTCACTCTTCTGTCCAGTTCATTTGTGTCTGTCTCCATAAATCTAAACACTAGTGTGTAATAAACAGCACACAACCATTAGAAATGCATTCAGATAGTGCAGTATCTGAAGTGTAGGAATGTGTAATTTGGGACACAGTAGATGCTCACAGTATGTAGATTGGGACACTGCATTTAGAATAGTTCTTCTTAAACACTGCTGAGTGTGGCAGTGTGTGGTTTGGGACATACTACACACTACTGAATGCATTTCTAATTGTTGTGTAGTACTTTTTACACACTACTTAGTGTGGCTGGATGCAGTTTGAGACACTGCACTAATGAATGTATTTGTAATTGCTGTGTAATGTACACAATCTAGGGTGATAATATGCAGTTTGGGACACTGCACTACTTAGTGCAGTTCTAATTACACACACTGTTTAATACATACTGTTTACAGCATTCTGCCGCACTAAATATTTAGAAATACTTGTGTTTATTGTTATATACTGTATATAATTTCTAGGCCAAATAAATAATCATGCCTGTCTCATACCTTTTCTGCATACAGAACAGTGGACGGACCGGGGGGGCAGATCTCCTGACCACAGGGGCAGATCTTCTGAACAGAGGGGAAGATCTAATGACCACAGGGCCAGATCTCCTGAACAATGGCCACAGGGGCAGAGCCCCCGACCAGGTAAGAAGCCAGAAACACACTTAATGCAAGCATCCAGTCCTGCACAGAGAATGTGAATTTTTCTTTCTGCTAGTAGCAGGTTTCCAGTCCTGTTTAGGGAGAGTCTGCACAACACGTCTACATCCAGGGGAGTGGACAGACGCAGGGGAAGATCACCAGACCGCCGTGGACACGGCCGTCAGGACAGCCCCTGCAGGACGGAGCTCAGAGAGGTATGAAACAGACATTGCTGTTTTGTTAAAAAAGGCTTCACCTATCTCTGTATGATCCAGACACCTTATAAGCAAGTCTATTGGAGATTACTCAACACAGTTGAGGCAGGTGTCAAAAAACTATTATAATTACAATTATTTTGCCACATTACGCTCTGCAAGTATATTCCTATTTTGTCTTGCATTCCGAATGACACGCACACGCGCACCTTCCGACTGGTGCCGGTATACTGTCAGAGCAGGTAAAGATGGCGGAAGGAGGAGAGCAGCATTGTTTAGTCAGCAAGAAAAGTAAAGTAAGTTCACTGGTGTGGGAACACTTTGGATTTGAAGACAGATGTGAATCAAAAACGTATTACGTGCAGGCTTCGCTATTCTGTGGTGTCTGCACCATTCAGCAACACGACAAATCTCCTTAACCACCTAAAACTCAACCACCGAGTGACTTACGACCAACTAATACAGAAACAGAAAAGGCAAAGAGGCACAACCGCATCGACGTCCTTCCCAGCACAGGCATCAATAAAAGACGCATTCTATAATGTAACTCCATATCCGACTAAATCAGAAAATTACAGATGCCGTGGTTTATTTTTTGGCCAAAGACATGTGCCCAGCTATAACGGTGGAGAAACCAGGGTTCAAGCACATGGTCCATACTCTGGACAGGGCCATGCTATACCATCACGCCACTATTTCACCCAAGTTGCTCTGCCACAAATGTACAATCAGTGCCATGCAGGAGTTGTTAACAAGGTGTCCAAAGCAGACTATTTCGCCATCACAACGGACTTATGGTCCAGACGCACAATGGAGCCTAACCGTGCATTACATTGACGCCGAATTCAATTTGAACAAAAAATGTCTCCAAACGGCGTTTATTCCGGAGGACGACACGGGACTAAACGTTGCCCAAGGACTACGTGAATCTCTGGCGGCATGGGGTTTGAATGAGGAGAAGCTTGTTTGCGTCACTTCAGACAATGCGTCGAACATAAAGTTGGCGGCTGAGATTAATGGATGGATGCGACTTCAGTGCTTCGGTCACAGGCTCCATTTGGCCATAGGAGAGTAGGACTCCTGTCTGCATGTGGCATGATTTAATTGTTTGCAGTTAGGTCATTTTAACCACAGCATCAACAATAATATGAATAATCAGCATTCAATGTCAGCAGTTACTGTGCTTGCTGATAACTGTAGAGTACTGTTGGGGGGGAGGGGGTCTCGTGTGTTTCCCTCATACAAATCACTCTTACACACACAGTGAATAACGCTTTGTTGAATGGTGTGATGATCATAGTGAGAGTAAATATGTATATGATGTCTTTTTTAGAGAATGCAATGTAGGATCCCAGGATCAACCGTGCAGTGGGGGTCTGCAAAAAAGTGATCAGCCACAATCCTATCTCCAGTCGGAAATACTGGATCCTGAAGAAGACCCACTAAAGTGGTGGAGGGAATCCCAGAAACTCTATCCACAGCTTTCCACCCTGGCAAGGAAATATCTGTGCATTCCAGCCACAAGTTCCTCTTCAGAGAGTGTTTTTAGGAGGAAATATTGTCTCCTGTTTGTCCTCTTCTCTGAAACCCGATCATGTAAACAGGCTTGTCTTTCTGACTAAAAGTCTATAGACTACTTGACATGTTTTCTGTTTGCTCTGGGCTACAATGGGCCAGCCTTCCATGTTCTTGGACTGAGTTACTGACAGGAATTTATTGAATATAGTTTGCCAGAATTTTGAATACATTTACAGGATTTCAGTGTGTTGTGACAGTGCACTAAAAGAGCAAATTTATTTTGGTCAAAATAACTTGGGCCTATTTTTTCTTTCTCAGCAGAGAGAGAAAGAGAGAATGAAATTAGAGAAATTAGAGAAGAGGAAAGGGACGAAAGAGGCATCGGGACACTAGTGTATTCGAACTCTCCTCCTAGTGACCGAGGGGACTGGGAGTATGAAGTGAGGGAAAGAGGAAATGAGATGTACCCACCCGCAGAGGCCTCCATCCCGCCGCTGTTCCTTCCTGCTGGAAGAAGAGAGCGAGAACAAGAAAACTACAGACCACCAGACATGCCTAGAATCCCAAACCAGGTCCCCGAAAGGCCTCAAGACAGAAACACCCAGTCAAAGCTTAGACCAGAAGCGGATCGCTTATTGGGCAGCTGAGATTGGATCATACCATCTGACCTGAGAAATGATGAAGCACCACATGTAGGGCTGAAACGATTATTTGAGTAACTTGAATAAATAGATTACAAAAAATGTTCGAGTCAAATTCTTTGCCTTGAGGCTTTGTTTAATTTATGTTACCATATCTCTGCTGTCGTGTCACTCCCGTTGTGTAGACGACTGCGCAGCTCCGGTATCATTGTTTCACACGGACTGTTGTAACTGACACGCTTTTCAAAGATTTAAGATGCCGCGTTTATTTTTCTCTCTATGGAAATGGCGGAAAATGAAGATCCCGGTGTCCATAAAAGGGAACTGTACTGTTTAAGTTGGATTATTAGTAATACTTGAATTTAT
>JBBIGA010012690.1:0-15065 GCA_037576975.1 Alestes dentex | reverse complement strand
AACGCCGGTACTGTTACTGTACTTTAACACCGACTTGTAGGTTGTGCAGGTCTCCGTGCTGTTTGTGTGTCTAGAGTAAAGGATCTCCACACATGTGATGTGCGTTTGTGTTCTCTGCTGCCACAGAACGCGTGTCAGCGTCAGCCAATCAGAGGCAGAGATTGTATTGCGCGCACAGAGAGAGGAAAAAACACACGACTAGTCGACTTCTCTCAGGGGGCGTCGACTAGTGGTGGCAGAGGGTGCCACTGAAGTCGACTAGTGGACTTTTCTTTTAACACCCTATTTTTTAAATAAATAAATAAACACACACACACACACACACAGGTACACATTAGTTATTTTATGTAGTTATTTTAAGGTACACCCATTGCTGTCATACTCGTTCAAGTGTGACACTTGGGGAAAGCGACACTTTAGATTAAGGGATACAAGTATCCTTGATTTCGTGTCAGCAAACTTCAGGACATACAGTGTAAATGTCTGTGCAAGGACCGGACCCTACAAATTCCTTATTCGGAAGCAAACACTCAAACTTTACGACAGGAGGTCAGGTCGGCCTAATTACAGCTGACTAATTACAATGTGCCTCACTGCCTTTCAAAGAAAAAGAGCTGACTTTTTAAAACAGATACTGCATATGCAGAAAAATGAGATGTCAGCAAAGTTCCTCAATGCAACAATGGAGGGAGAGCCATTGTAAGGCTTGTGATAATGCGATGAATGTTTGACATGAAGACCTTGCCAGCTTTTCTGGTGATGGAAATTCAAGGTTAGCAAAAGACATAGGAACCGTTTGTGCCAAGTCACTTCTGCATGAGACACCTTGAATGCTTTTTTGTTATTTGACTGAATCACTATGGTAATATACACTATATGGACAAAAGTATTGGGATGCCTGACCATAACACAAACAGGGACTTTAATGTGGAGTTGGTCCCCCCTTTGCTGCTCTACCAGCTTCCACTCTTCCTGGAAGCCTTCCCACAATATTTTGGAGTGTCTGTGGGAATTTGTGGCCATTCATTCTGTAGAGCATTTATGAGTTCAGGCACTGATGTTGGACGAGAAGATCTGGCTCGCAATCTCCGTTACAGTTCATCCCAAAGGTGCTGGATGGGGTTGAGGTCAGGACTCTGTGTGGGCCAGTCAAGTTCTTCCAAACTAAACTCATCCAACCATGTCTGTATGGAGCTCGCTTTGTGCACTGGTGCACAGTCATGCTGGAACAGAAAAGGTTCTTCCCCAAACTGTGTCCACAAAGTTGGAAGCATAGCGTTGTCAAAAATGTCTTTGTATGCTGAAGCAGGAAGACTGTCCTTCACTGGAAGTAAGGGGAGTAGCCCAAACCCTGAAAAACAGGTGTCTTGAAAAACAGCTGTCCACACGCTGACCATACAGTAGTTTTGTCCATATAGCGTAGCACAAAGCTAACAAGCACATGGCTTAATAGTGGGTTTTCATTTCATTTATTAGTACAGCTGCCTTGTACCTGCACTCTTTCTCCATTTTAATCATGTATACCTGCCATTTAGTTGCACTTTGTGGGTTTACAATTATTGACTGTAAGCAATCTGCTACTATGCACAATTTGTCAGCCGCTCAATCTATCCTGCTGGCAAGCTGCATGTAGCAACAGATGGACCACAGTCTGTAATTTTATACCTATAAGCAGTACCTTTAAGGCAGCTGTACATGACAAAAAAATGGCTTGTGGGTTTAGGAACAATGTTCTAATAAACTCAGGACACCGTGGTGGTTTTAGCATGACTATGGTTTAAATTATAATGCAGTAGAGACAAAGTTTTCCCTGTCTCATGGATGAGTCAGATGTTCCTCCACTGTAGCTGCTGGTACAGTAAACAACAACATTCCATGCTGAGAAGTCTGCATGCTGTACAGTTCACTCGCCAGTGACGTGCTGCTCCGCTAAGCTGGAGAAGCATTTGAGACTCAGAGCACAAAGTGCTGAAGACACACATCAAATCTTTGCAAGCTGCGGTGCTTCCTTCTCCTTGGAGACTGGAGCTTGAAATGGAGGTACACAGCACCCTCTGCTGTTATGCAGTGAAGCTGACCTGTGGGGAAGGCAGTCATTTGAGGCCATGGTGCCAAGTTTGCATTTACATTTAAGGCATGACCTTAGAGAGCAGTCATCCATGCTAAAACCTCATTGGGCACAGTGCTTATTTAAGGCCCTCATTGAGGTGCTGTACGTCTTTAAAGCCAGGACATAACGCCCGATGTCCTTTTTGTTGCCTCACTGTTGGTTTCCTTAGCTCTTAATACAAAGCAGCAAAGACCAAGCACTTGATATTGGTGGTGGGATTAGGTATATGGTACAAAAGTCTAAGGTTAAATAGATAGCGAGTCCAAGGACAAAGGACTCCCCAGGTTATCTGGCCTTAGCAAAAGACTGTGGACTAGCCTGGTTGTTTTTGTTTGTTTTTTTTTTTTAAACCAGGGACATCCAATAGTGAGAACATTAGTCTGAGGTCTATGGGTGGAGCTCCTCCTGCTGGCCTTCTTATGTCAACACAGCACATTAAACAATGGCAAAAATCTGGTGTTGAGGATTGTGTCATTGTATCCTTCACCTTCTTCTAACACATCTGGTATAATTGCAGAGATGGGGAGGGGGAAAAAGTGCCATTCCCTGTGGACAGAAATAAGTGGAACATTTGCACGGAAGAAGAGCCATAAAAACCTCCCCGAGGAACGAGGCTCCGTGCAGGAATCGAGAACAGCGAGAGGAGGAGAAAATAGATGCCTGTAAGATAGAATGTGCAGTCACACGTGGAATGTAAAACCAAGGGGAGAGAGCACATGATCACGTTGAGAACATACCTGGTCTCTGTGTATTAATTCTTCTGCAAGAAGCAAGGGAGAAGAGACAAGAGGGTCCCCTCTTCGTAGAATCTTCTTTTCAGTCGCGTGGTACTGCATGGTACCAAAATAGTGTGAAATAGTGTGAACAGTGTGAAATTCTTCCTCTGCATTTAACCCATTCACCAAGTGAAGCAGCGGGCGGCCAGGAACACAGAGCCCGGGGAGCAGTGTGTCGGGATGGTCCCTTGCTCAAGGGTACCTCAGTGGTGCCACTGGAAGTCCTGAGATTCAAACCCATGGCCTTCGGATCATAAGCGTAACGCCCTAGCCACCAGCTGCCCCAGTGCTAAATAATAATAATAGTGCTAAATAGAACAATGGTTCTTTGACTTGTCAGTGTTCTACGTATCGTCATTCCTTTACTAAAGTACCCTTGAAGTAATACCCCCCCATAAGATGTTTGGCTTATTTATTTTACTGAATAAAAAAAAGCACCCAAGCTGAGGCTTGTAGCAAGCAGCAAGAACAAGGCAAGACAAATGATGCACATTGTATGAGCGTCCATTATAGCATTGCTCCACGAAAACTTGAAGATGGATGAGCGAGAAATCCATCTGTTTGGCTTGGGGGGGAGGAAATGGGGCTGAACATGGCAATCTTAAGCCAGACTTACATGTGTACATACGCCACTCCTCCTTCAGAGGAGTACGCCGGCAACACTCTAATCAATCTTATAGACCATTCGGGCTTTGCTATCTTATCTCCTCTCTCGTCGGAGCCTTCGCAGCCGGCTGATGCATGATGTTCTGGTGAGGATATTCCTCACTCCTGTAGCACCTCAGTGGATATGTGGAAACAGTACTGATGAATGACTAGCTGAGCTTGCCACCGCCAATAATAGCTCAATAATGCCTCTGCTCAACAAGATGGGTTCATTCATTTCTTTTCATTGGATTGGAGTGAGAAAATCCGAACAAACGTGGTGCGGTACCACAACAAAAGTGTCCTTTGTGTGTGCTATCAGGCTAAATGATACTACAAATACTGAACAAGCAACACAAACAAAAGCTTCGATCTGATGAATTTGATGAAAGGACTGTCTCTTGGCAGTGCCGGTACAGCTTGTCGGTGGCCAGCACATTACAATGGCGAAATAAATAAATATCTCGTTCTATCGCTGGTATGAAAATAAACAGGATAAACATGGTTTTTGTGACATTGGCCTCAGACATAGCCTCCTGCTATCATTTTGATATTCTAGCTGTTCTTGCTGCTGCCTCAGGCTATGTTGGGCCAAGCTGGGCTTACAGCTAGTGCTTCACACATCACGCTGTGCTTTCTAGTAGGTGTGCTGTCTCCTCACTCGCTTCCCTTATAAACGTCTACCAACTTAGCCTTGACACCACTGCTGCTTCTTTTTTTTTTTTTTTCAGGTAAAGTTTGCTCAGCTGGATTTAGAAGTTTATTTACTCCTCCAACTCTGGCACAGAGCTCTATTTACCCTCCCTAGGATATAAACCGTCTCTGTTTAATTTCCTTTTTTCAGTCCTATGGGGGGGGGGCGTCCTCTAAGAGCATCTCTTTTTTCTCTAATGCCGGACAATAGATCACACGACTTTCCTGCGAGAATGAAGGGATTCAAGAAAAGAGCTAATATTGACCATTGGTGGAAGAATGCCTGGTGTGTACATGACCTCCGACCTCTTCAGTACACCCTGGGGATGTGTCTTCGGATGGCTGGCTTTTGTATGTGATCGTCCAAAAAAAAAAAAAAAATCACAGTCATTTGGCTAGTCCTCTTCCTACAATGGCTTAGCCTGAAGCATGAGCTAAGTTTGAATTTAGCAGCATTAAGAAATAATGTAGATATATTTTCACTCTATTCAATCTCATTGCATTCATCTCTCCAGCTAATTTTGTTCCATTTTTTGAATCCCTTTCAACGGAATCACAAAAATAAGTCATGTGTAGTTCAGTTTGTTCATAGTTTGTTTACAGTCTAGGTGGACAGAGTGAACCTAAACAAGAATGAACCTAAAATACTCATCACTGTGACCAATAAGTTGCTATGGGAAAGGGGAAAAAATCTGCTAATTAAAGACTTTTCAAACTCCTTTATTGGCTTCCCTGTCTGTAGCGTATAGCAACCGAATGTAGTGAGAGCTAACCAAATGTGTTGGTCTGGTGGACAAAAAGATTTCCATGTCCATCTGTTTACATGGCAGGTTTTTTGTGCTTGAAATTTCTTTTTTTTTTTTTTTTCTTCACATTCTTTTTGTTTCATATTGCTCTATGCCTAAAATTGCATTTTTTTTTGGCCAAACTCATATTCTGTACCAAATTTTCTGCACTCAGATCTTAGATATGGACTCCTTTTTACGGCCGCACCACCCTGAGAGGGCCCGATCTCATCTGATCTCAGAAGTTAAGCAGTGTTGGGTCTGGTTAGTACTTGGATGGGAGAATGCCTGGGAATATCATGTTCCTTAAGCTTGGGCCAGCTGGTGGCCTAGTGGTTAGGGAGCCTCCCTGTGATCAGAAGGTCATGGGTTTAAATCCCAGGACTGCTAATGACACCAGTGAGGTACTCTTGAGCAAGGCACCGTCCCCACACACTGCACCTCGAGCGCTGCTTCACTTGGTGAATGGATTAAATGCTGAGAAAAAAATTCACACTGTGGTGTGTTCACACGTGGCTATAAGGGGCCACTTTACTTTAAAAACACTTTCTCAGAGCTCCAGGTTCTTGTTAGTAATATATATCAGAAGTAAGGTGATAATCTGAAAAGGTGACCTTTTTTAGGGAGGAAAAAGGTCGAAAAAAAAAATTGCGTCTAAGCTTCTGCTCAGCAGCTATGTAAACCTGCAGCCCAGGCGTTTTTAGTTAGCGAGTTATGGCTGAGGGAATTCCACTGGGAAGGCCTGTGTTGACGTGGGTGATGCATAGAACGTGCAGGAGTTAAGGTGAGGCGGGGGGGATCAGACACAGGGCTTTCCTTTGTTTATTTCAATGGGACCTCCTCGGCCCCGACCACAGACATGTGTGTTACATGCTCTTAGCAAGTAGATCAGACCTCCCATTCATTCAGTGCTATCCCACAGCGGTCAGACACTGAGTTATGCCTAATGTGTTAAGTGGGGAGCTATGTGTTGTCTTTTTAACCTTTTAAAGGCATCGGATAGGAGAACTTACTTAGTAGGGTTGGGGTCAGTTCAGGAATTAAATTAACAATGCCAGTTCACACAAGGAACTAGAATTGGAATCGAAAAAAACGTTTCAGGAAGTGGGGTTCAGTTAAATTCACTTCTGTCTAATGTCATTTTTGGCTTGACCTCAACCCCATCCAGCACCTTTGGGATGAACTGGAACGGAGATTGCGAGCCAGACCTTCTCGTCCAACATCAGTGCCTGAACTCATAAATGCTCAACAGAATGAATGGGCACAAATTCCCACAGACACTCCAAAATCTTGTGGAAAGCCTCCAAGAAGAGTGGAAGCTGTTATAGCTGCGAAGGGGGACCGACTCCACGTCTATGTACGGTATTTGAATGCAGTATCACTAAGTCCCTGTTGGTGTAATGGTCACACAGCCCAACACTTTTGTCCATACCGTGTACATCTGAACCTTTCAGAATTTATGTTACCTAGAAATATACGAAAAAGTTGAGGAAACATAAATTAAATAAAACGGAGACATTTTAATGAATGAATGAAGGACAAGTGAGTGGTGTATAACTGACATTTGTGCCATGATAAGAATTTGAATCCACTTGTTATACCAGTATATGATTACTAATTTGACTTGATTTATGCAACCACAAATGTAAAGTATCAAAGCACAAAATAATGAGTTATGTCCGTCTATATAGGTTCACTTTTTGCTGCATCATATAATCATTACATCCTGAAATCTGACATTTCTAAGACTGTCTCTCAGGCCTAAATATCTGATCAGCAACACTGAAAGCTGAATTTTACAGGACAAATGAGGCAGGATTGGCAAGTAGTCACTTGAAGATGCCGTTTGAAGTTGCTCGGTTGGATCCATGAACAGTTATCACAATATCCTTTTCAGAGGTCTTCCAAGAAATCTCAGATTTCTCAGCCATTTCCAGTTTAATATGGATTCCAAATCTCAATGTTAAAAGTCCAGAGTCCATCAGATCAGATTTCCAAAACAGTCCAAGAAAATGCACAAAAGTAAATAAATAAATAAAAAATCTCTCCAATCTAACAAACACGAAATCTCCAGACTCACACTGCCGACACAGGCCCTAGCTGGTCTTCTTTACACTCCTAGGTCATGAACCTTCACCTTGCATAGAATTCTGGGAAATGCTGTTTTAAACAAATTTAGGAAACTGTTACGGACGCTAATGTGCAGACTGAAAAATGCAAATAAGACATTCCTGTTTTTCTTAATATGGAAATAAAAGCAATTTGAGGAGCGAACATGTGTTACATGGGAACAACAAATTATTCTTGTTTTGATTTAAAGTGTAATGCACATTATTTAGCAGACAAAGTCAAATTATCCTAGAAAACGGAATTTGGTGGAATTTATATGAATTCATCTCTGTTTTCTGACCTGCTGTTCTAATTCCAAGAAGTGAATTTGCCGCGCATTCTCCAAACTTTGAATGCCTCCAGCCCTGGCAGTAAATTGTTGATGTTGCCTTGTATCTCCAAAATAAACTTTGTAGGAGAAACACCTAGTTTTTCTTACAGTTTTTTGATGAATGGTATTTTATTCATCCATTTTTAGATTCATTTATTGTTCATTGACTCATGTATGTGGCTCATGTATTTGTTCCATTCCTCCAAGTGTGCGTGAGGGGTCTTGAGTGCACAGCAGTGAGCCAGAGGTGTCCTTCCCACCGCAAACAACTAGAAATTGCACAGTGTCACATATGTCGTCATGATGGTTCTGCTTGATAATTATCTTAAAGTGATCACACCAAGCCTGCCGGCATCAGGAGCTGAGCCCATCAGGGAACATGTTTTGAGTAGAGTGCAGCAGGATCTTATATAATATATATGTATCCTTATAAGGCATACTGAATATGAATATGCATACAAACAAGTCCAGGCTGAATAGTGAGATGGACCAAGAAGAGTGGAAGCTGTTCTAGCTGCAAAAGAGGGGAACACTCCAAAGTCTACTGTATTTGAATGCATTGTCTTTACAGTCTCTGTCGGTGTAATGGTCAGGCGTCCCAATACTTTTGTCAATATATTGTATATATCTTAGAACAGACATATGACAAGGGCTGTGTATTCTCCTGACGTTTATGGCAATGACCCTCATGTGCCTTGTGCATACAATGTCTTGCTTCTGGTTCAGGGGTGGGTCTGTAGTTTCATCTCCCTGTTGTCCCATGTGATGTCACTCCAGAACCACTATTTGCACTGGAGATTTATGCAGTCTTTTATCATTGCCTTGGGAGAACAGAACTTTTTTCCTTCACTTTCTTCATTCACATTCAGTTTTTGTTTGAGCACGGGCCACGTTACTTAAGGCAGTGTAACTGACAGTCTAATAATTGCCACATTGGAAACACTGTTCGTGATACACAGCTGACAATATAAATTTGATCTGAAATGCTTTTTTCATTAACTTGACTGATGGGGATGCCTGTTGCTGCATTAGAATGATGACAAGCATTTACTCAGAATCAGAAACAAGAAGTCAGACACTAATTATGACATATGTCCTTTTGGTTAGCAACACTGTATCACTGTCAGCTCGTTTTATGAGCAGTTGTTGTATTTCATGTAATTTGTAACACAGTAGGGAGCATTTAAAACTACTGGAAATATTTATCTCCACTCCGAGCAGCACATTGTCTTTATTCCAGATGACAATGTCATGCTCTTTGATTTCATTTAATTTGACCTGGCAAGGACAGCATGGAAGAGGGGATAAGGTTTTGCATGATGCACTTGCATGTAGGCGTGGGCAAAATCGTAAAAAAAAAAAAAAAAAGTGATATAAAAATACGTCCAGACAGTGTCCATTGTCCCTCCATATCATGTAAAGGTTCCATACCATTTTAGAACATTTTAGAACATTTCTATACATGGTGTGCTGGCGGTGTGGAGCTGTTTAGGAAAAACACCCCTGTCATAGAAGATTTAGAAGAACTGGGCTGGACTTACTAGGGGCGGTGTTTTAGAGAAGGATGCTTAACAAGCTGGAGAGCATTCTAAGCAACACCTCCCATCTCCGTCAGGGTGGGCTTGTTAAGCTGAAGAAGACCTTCAGCAGCCTGCAATTCCTCCAAATGTTCTGGCAAGAGACACAAAAGGTCGTTTTTGCCGGCGGCCATCAAACCTTACAACTCCTCCCCTCTCTGCTACAGCAGGAGATTATTAGTTCGACACTTGATGCCCATGGCTGTGCTCCTTCATACACAATCATGGTACAATGGACAATAGGAGTTTTTTGTTTTGTTTTTGTTTGTTTTTTTTTATCAGGGCACAATAGAAAAGATCCATTTCTGTTTGTGTCTTCTATGCATTTTTCTATTTCAGATCAGATAGGACTTCAGGCTGACTTGAAATAACCAGTCATTGAAAGGTTATTTAGAATATCGAAACGGGTTCTTCTCTGGCTGTGATCCCCAGCCCTAGTTGAAGAGACTGACCCAGATTCTACTTCCAGTGTACCACACCAGCTCTAGCTAATTACGTCCTGACTGACTGGATCAGATGTGCTAGTGTTAGGGAAGGTGTGAGGGCAGAATGTTAGATGCAGGTTGGAACTACCCTTTTGTCGTCTGTTTCCTTCACTCACCCATTTCAGTCAGCTGCTTTTAAGAGCCTTGGCTTCATATCAATCCCTCCTCTTCTACCAAAGAAGAGTTACATTCAAGGAGTCAAGGACTGAAAACGTTTATTGTCATACGAACAGTAGACAGTGCATTTCTCTGTACAATGAAATTCTTTCTTTGCTGTCCACACAAATGCAGAGATTAGAGTCTTTATATACAAAAGAGTTTTTATATACAAATAAGTTAGTAAATACTTTGACAGTAACTGTGCATTTGCTAAATGGAGGAAATGTGCCAAAAGAGCCTAATGTGCAAAATTACAGTCTGAGGTAGATGTGCAAAATTGCAGTGTGAGGTAGATGAAGGGGATGTGCAAAGGCGCTTAAAGCAAAAATTACAATACGAGGTAGGTGATGTCCATTACTTATACTCTGTCAGCTGTTAAGGAGTCTGATGGCAGTGGGGAAGAAGGACTTGTTACTCTGAGACAGCACAGGCCTAGACCAGTATTTAATGAGAAGGTACTTACTCCACACACACAACGCATGTATGGTGCAATATTATCCATCCTGTAAGTTTACACACACCTCCCACTTTTATGCTACATGTCTGCATGGTCTACTTACTGTACTGTCTCAGATTAACCTCCCATTCTCACTACTGGCACACTGTTACGTTGGCTATTTATTGTACTGGTTCTGTCATTCCTTTAACACTGCTAACTGCCTCCTGTGCAGTAATCATTCTTATGGCACAATACTCATCATTCTGGAAGGTTTCCGTAGCCTCCGCACTCTTTATGTACACAACTGTTACAATAGTCTATTTATTGTTTGTCGATTGTCTACTATCTCTGTCATAGCTTGGAGAAACATGGAGAAACTGCTGCTGATGACAGTAAAGTAACCTTGAACCTTGAATATTTCATAATAAAACGTATCCATTGAGAAGTATCCATTACTTTATGAGTGGCACTACTAGCAGTGGAAGTCTTTCGGGAAAGACTATTTTCAGGAAAAGTTTCAGTCGCTATTGCAACTCGACTGCAACATTTGGGAGCTTCTTACAGAACACCACTGTAATATTAATCAGAGGCAGGCTGTTTACATTGCAGCTCTATAGCTTTGATGCACATTGCCCAATTGCATGGAATATGATTATCTGAAGTCACTGGCTGACTGCAAATGTATACCTTGCCTGTTTGAACAGCTGGTGTATGTGGTTTGGACAACGTAACAGCTGGAATGTCTTGGGATGCTAACCCTGTGGTTTGGAGGTTCATTTAGGAATATCCAGTTTTCTCATAGTCTAGTTGCTGGTATTCTACATGCTCATGTATACTTTGTGCAAATATCTGTTATTAGAGTTAGGGTACATCGAAGAGGTCAATGGGGAAAAAAATGGCCTATCACACCAAGGTATAGAAGAGAACCATGGAAAATTTGATCCATGTTAGTAGAAGACAGCAAAACACATGGTGGTTTGGTGTGCTACTATATGCAGTTAAAAGACAGGGGCTCAATGGCATATATATGACTCAAGATGCTCAAGGAGACCAGATGTGTGTGCAGGCGCCTGGTTGTGCGTCTGAGTCCCTGTACTGACTTGTTTTCCCACCATCTTACCAATCACACTGACAAACGGAGGGGGTTAATGTTCAGTCATACAAATCAAACTGACAAAAAAGGTTCTTTGAAAGGATGCCATTAAAGAGCCATTTTTGGTCCCCAAGGTGCATTCTGACAGATTTTTTTTTTTGGTAAATTAAATGCATGAGAGTCAAAAATCTTGTTTTAGTTTAAAGAACATCTACATAATGCGAAGCGGTTAAGACGTTTTACGTTTAACAGTTTACGGCATGGAGAGCATAGTGATATATTAGAATTATCCGGATAAATTCCATCTCAATACATTTTCTCAGTACATCAAGAATACCCTTACTTTCTAGAACATCGAATAAGTACATATAATCATATAGATCATATTTTTTCTATATATACTTTTCCCCTAAACACATTGCCGTCATTTTACTGATGTATTTTACCAGTTTCAGCTTGTTTGCAAACCTCAGAACAATTTTGTTGCTACAGTAATACGACATACATCACTGTGAAAATCAATTAAACAACTTTCTTTTATGTTTTTACTAGGCCCGCAACGATCGTGGAAGTACAAGCCTAAAGTGGTTAAATTGGCTGATTAGCTATATTGTTTCCTTGTAGTAGCTTAGTAGCCCCCAAATGAAGACAGACACAACTCAAACTCAACTAAACAAACGTTGCTGTCTGTATGTGTTATATTCACATTTGGTTTTTGCCATGTAAACATACACTTGTGAAAGTCAAGAACTGCAGGAGATAAATGTGGTTAAATAATTGTGATTATATAATAGTTATGAATTTTGTGTTTCACATACCACTCTTTTTTTAAGTACAAATTTCTCTTGTCAGCTCTGCTGTCGATGGTTTACTTGCTTGTTAGGTTATTCAACAGATGGACCCCTTCGGTGGCTGCACTGGAGTGCATGTAAGGCCGTAAGAAGGACACTCCTAGCTGATAGAGCTCAAACTGGAAGACGTTATAGAGTGATAAATGCTGTCACTCTGGTCTCTTCTGCTTGTCTCTCACTTCCAGGAAAGGAAAGTGGCCTGTCCACTTCAAGGATCTGACCTCAGAGTTCTGAGCAAGGAACAAGTGGGAACATCCTTTTTTATGAGGCCGATTAGATGTGACCACTCACCGGTGAAAGTGCTTGAAGTGAGAATAATGATGTGTGGTGACGTTGTGTGTCAAGGACCAATGACATAAGGTGTCATGGTGGCGTTCGGGAGGCGCCTCGGTTCCTACCACTGATGAAGTCTGACTCCACAGTTATGTCTGGAAGATATTTCATTACTGAATTTCATTACTGAGTCTGACTCCACAGTAATGTCTGGAAGATATTTCGTTACTGAATTTCTAAACAGATCAAATGTTTGTACCGCCATTGCAACTCAAGGAACGCTTCTGTGAAAAGTCTTGGATATGTAAATGAGGATACTGAACTGAGGCTTCAGTTCTGGTGGGTGAAACACTTTGATTTTAAAAGGAGTGCAAAGTGTTTTTGTTGATCATAGGAGTTCTAAGCACGTGTAAAATGAAGGCTGTTTTAACATCATATGGAAATGAAATATATGAACCGCATTCATTAAATGCATTCGAAAATGTTTTTTGTTTGATGTACTATGGTGTTTGGAATATACTTTGGAATGAAATCACGTATGTAAAATGTTTCTCATACAAATACAAAATGAATCTACATCTATGTTTGTGCGTCTTGTGTAAACACGAGACACCTTACCTTCGCCTTACCTCAATTTGCAATGTATTGTGTTACCTGGAATGTACCTTAAGTAGTACTGTGTTCTAGTCTATCATTTTCATGAGTGCAAATTTACTTGGAGAGCAAACATGCACCTTTGCTCCCCAACTTTCAGTTGGAATTGAAAAGTAGCAGTCAGTGTAAATAACTGTGAGCCCTAGTATAAAAGTATTTTTGAGCAAATTTGTCTTGACCAGTGAGAAGGAGGGCTGGCTAGGAGTCCAAGAAAAACACTGGCCTCGCTCTTACTCAGTAAGATGATCTCTCCATCTCTCAGCCCAGTGACAGCCAGCGCAGGTATTGGTTAGCTAACATAAGAAAATAAATGCACCTAGCATTGTCCTCCTAACTGAACAATCATGTTTCAATAATGGCAATAATGGCTCGGCTCACAGAAAACATGCTAGCCAGTGGGTAGAGCTAGTTATGAGTACAATTTTCAAACATGTTACCACCAGAGGTATTTTCCAGGAAAAAAAAAAAAAGATGATGGCTAGCTATTAGCTAATCTAACAAGTTAGCTAATTAGACACCATAGTTTTCAGCCAAAGCCAGTAACAAAACACAAACTATAAGACATGAATGTGTTTAATATTGAATAAAAGATGCATGAATACTTTAGCTAATATCAGGGATACGTTCTACACTAACTTCAGTTAGTTATCAGGCATTAGCTATGTTTTGCTAGAATTGTTTAAAAGATTATGTAAGTCAAAGTGATTAAAAACTAACGACTGCTCATAATGAAACACTTCAGCTCAGCTTGGTGAATTAGTGTTACCTCAACAGAAATCCCGCCCATGCTTTACAGAGGCCCGTTCACACCTGGTAAGACCACCTGTCTCATGTTCTCTGATCACAGGTGGACAGAGAACTGCTTCCACCTGGCATGTTGGTCTCGAATGCGTTTCCTGTCACCACTTACCGTCATATTCTGAGACAGGAGGAAAGGTGCCATGCATCCTTACTATGTCAGACACTACATTACTCACTCACTCATTTTCTCTAACCTTTAATTCCTCTCTGTCAGTCACTGCATTGTTTTCAGACCAAAATGTGCTGCGCGTCCCTGTTCATGTGATCGCATGGACCGCTGACGCAACTTATAAATTAAATAGGAGTGGAAAGGAAAGAAACCATGACTCTCTTTTAATCTCTGATGTGATGATGCATTTAATTAATGGGGCCATTCGATGAGCCTGTCCCAAAATGTGCTCTAAGGCCCACTTTAACCTTTCATGCCCATACCTGACGTCAACAACATGCGGACGTAAAGGGCAAGAAAAAAAGATGACTTCTCCACTGTGAGCTGTTCATACGTCCGGACTAAAGATGACTGAACCCTCCAGAGAAAAATGAATAAGTTCAACTGTTATTGAAACAGGATTTCCCCTCCTTATTTAATAAATCAAAACCTTGTTGAAGTGAAGCCTTTTAAAACACAGAGTAAGATCTATTCAGCTGTTTCCTTCCACTTCATTCACTTTTTGGCACAGTTCTGCACTTCTCGTTGGGTGTTGGTCTTTCCGCAGGGATACATATGTTGAGGGCCCTTTATAATAAAAAAGATCGATTTTATTCTTGCTGAAGACCTCACGGAACAATTTTCTCTCCTCATTTATTCATGTCTTTTTAAAATGGTTATTCATTCTGAGATGCGTGTCTGAACCGTTCCTGTGTGTGCTCTAAAAGCCTAACACTAAGAAGCACTGAGCATCAAAGCATTTATCTCAAGGATCGCTGATAACCAGTGTTCTTTTTTTTTTAGAACACTTTTTTCATTTCATTACGATAGCGTACGTAAACAGCGCCGGAAAAAAAAAATAAGAGACCACTGCAACAGTGTTCAGTTTATAGGTGCAAGTATTTAACTGAACAGCTTTGCCTTTTATGACCTGCTGACAATATTTCTCCTAATTTCCAAATAAAAATATTGTTCTTTAAAGCATCATTTTAAAGGAAATGATATTACATCAAAATAAGAGAAATGATGCAGCGTTTACAGTGTTTACTTGAATAATTTAAAGAAAACAAATCTCTTGTTCACTCTTAAACAAAATGGCAATAATGACCTTCGATGTACTTCTAGTAGTGTTTTAC
>JBBIGA010012659.1:0-15066 GCA_037576975.1 Alestes dentex | reverse complement strand
TTAACCCGGGCCTCGACCGATCCGGTATGAAATCCCTGTTTGTGATTCGCATGTTTGATTTGGCTCAGGTTTTACGTAGGATGCCCTTCCTAACACAACCCTCTGCATTTATCCGGACTTGGGACCAGCACAAGGAATCACTGGCTTGTAACCTCTTATGGTTGCATTAAACTTTAAAGTAAAGTAAAAGTGCATAATATAGTACAAGGATGTTCAATTTAGTTCAAGGTAACTTGGTACGAGATTTAGTTAAAAATCATTAGTCCTTCTTGGAAGGGTTAGAAGGCCCTAGGGCTTTTTGTAATTAGGGTAATCAGTTTCAGAACTCAGAAGAGACTTTGGGCCTATCTCTTAAAGACAATAATGAGTCAGTTATCAAAACTAGCATGGTTGAATTTATCACCTTGCCTTGACCATTGTGTCCACACTGAATCCATGCCAGCTCAAACAGTTGGCAGGTCCTTAACAAAGAATTTCCCTGTCTATGTGAATGTCACAGCATTGACCATGAGCTAGTGGAGTGTACTCTGAGAAACAGATATATTTCTCAGCCACATTCATCAAATGCATAGAAAAAAGCCCAAACTCTGAGCATTTTTTACTTAAAGGAAGCACTAAAATAATGATGTAGACTGACAAGGTGAACTTTCAACTCCCATTTCTCACCCACCTTAACCGTTCAAAATTCCATTATGTTACCCATGATCATTTTAAAAAGAGGAATCAGTTCAAACTAAAACATATTTGGCCAGGGGTGAAAAATAATTTAGCATGATGCTAATTTAGAGTATGTTCAGTTACATTTTTCCAGAATCAGGAGTAAACATACATTGTTAGAAAATGATCAACAGTGAGTAGTTCTGAAATCAAAATGAGAACAAGGGGTTCTAGCTAGAACCAATTTGTAAAATTGCACCAGTTTGGCAGCAAAGATAAGAATTCACCTCAGGAGTGACTGACTTGACATGATTTTAGACCCCGTTGACAGTTTGGTTAAAGAGCTTTTACAGGACAAAGTGAATGAGATGGAACATTCGAAGTCAGTCAAGTCACGGGTGACCATAGCAGCAGAAACAATATGTTCTTGACTTTCAATATAAGTTAATGACAGGATTTTATTTTGGACCATTTCTATTGGTCCATTTTTGACACAGTATAAAACATGCTAGTTTTCAAATTATGGAAGAAATGACAAAAGGTTTGGTTCTGACAGAGATAATATTCTCGGCAAGGATGTGAACTAATTTTATGTTTGACTACTGTCATGGCTGGCAGCCGCTAGAAACCCTTTCTGTTATTTGGGTTTACTTTTATTTTGACATGTCTCAGCACACCAGTTTTTAGGTTTGCGTATTATGTGTTTCAGCTGACCAGTGTCCTCAGTCTAAGTGATGTTTAGTTTCTACAGGTTTGTGGGTTTTTGTATTCAGCTTTGTTTATGTTGGACCTTAGTGTCGGTCCACCATCATCCACCCATGATGTTTGTATTTGCTTTATGTTTAGGCCCTCGTGCCTGTTTTGGTTTACAAATAAAGGAATCATAGAACATGGAACATGTCTCGAGAGGGAGAAGGGAGTCATGACAACTATTAATTTCAAGCTTGGTTAGGTAAGACGTAAAACTTTTAAGAAGCAAAAGATTGACTCAAAAGGTGTACTTTGTAAATTGTGTATTTAAGTTATTTAATTATGTCATATTTGCTGCTGTCTATACAAATATTCCCTTAACAGCATCACTATAGAACCTGGTAGAACTAGGCAAATGGAGCAAATTTAAAAACTAAGTCTGTCACTTGACTCCAGAGAATGTTTTGTCTCGGAGGTCTTGCAAAGAACGGCTACATAATTTCACAAATATCTATGATGGTGTCAACAGAATACCCTATGTGAATAAATTTACAATGTCCATCTGTCTTAAAGGAGCCTCAGTCATAGCGATGGATGTTTATCCTTCAGTTGGAATTGAGTAATCATGTTTATTCAACAGGCTTTTAAAAGGCTTCCTCTGCTCTCTTTAGATGTCTCTTGAGCTTCAGGTCACAATGGCTGTTTCTTGTCTGTCAGAGAAAAGCACAGCAGGCTTCTCATCTAGATTATCTTAAGGTCATCTGTCAAATAGTCTTGACCCTGTTT
This sequence comes from Alestes dentex, assembly GCA_037576975.1. NCBI lineage: Eukaryota > Metazoa > Chordata > Actinopteri > Characiformes > Alestidae > Alestes > Alestes dentex. Next base: position 12,933 of record JBBIGA010012659.1, on the reverse strand, counting down.
GTTCTTTAGTGATGTTCAGTCCTTAGACTGGGTTTCTGGGTTCCAAGCGTCATGTAAAGGTTCGGAGGGGAAGCAAGGAGATGTCATCATCATCACCATCATCATCATCATCATTCTTTTTATTTAGAGCTTTTCCCACACTCAAGGATTCTGTTCCTAATGTGTTTGATCCTACATGTGTTGCATCAGAATCATAATCAGAATTAGAATCAGAAAATTGTGTTGCTCCTGGACAAAAATGCTTATGTTAGGACTGCCCAAACACACAGAGATGCAGAGACAAGAACAATACAAAATACAATGTCTGAATAAATCCAATATAAAACTGCAGAAAAAACTCAACTTGAAATACACTGTTATTTGCATAAATATTGGGGTATAAATACAATAGATACATAATTTACAGTGAAGTTAAAGTACAAAATGTAAAGTAAAAGTAAATTATTAGTAACACAAATGGTTATGGGTATATTACTACATATAATCGAGACATTGCACATGGTAACATGTAACATAATGAAATGATTTAGCACTCAGTAAGAAACTGCACATGGTAAGACTATTGCACATAATAATAAGATATTGCACATAATGATAATGTTTTAGCACTCAATAAGAACATTGCATGATATTGCACATGGAAGACTGTAGCACATAGTAGTAAGATGCACATAATTACATGATAGCATCAGGTTATTGCATAGAGTATTGTGTGAATATGTGACGGGAGGAGTCATAGAGTCTGATGGGTGGGTGTGTAACAGGGGTAGGGGTTATAGAGTCTGATGGGTGGGTGTGTGACAGGGGAGGAGTTATAGAGTATGATGGGTGTGTGTGTATGACAGGGGGAACAGTTATAGAGTATGATGGGTGGGAGGGTGACAGGGGGTGGAGTTATAGAGTCAGATGGGTTGGTGTGTGATTGGGAGGAGTTATAGAGTCTGATGTGTGGGTGGGTGATGGGAGGAGTCATAGAGTCTGATGGGAAGGACGGATTTTCCGTTGGGTTTCATCGGAGTACTTTATGCTGGTGAGTCTGTGACTAAAAGTACTTCTCAGTTCAGCCACAACACTGTCGAAAGGGTGATCAGCATTATCCATAATGCACTGAATCCTAGAAAATGTTCTCCTTTCAGCCACAGTTTCCACATTGTCAGATTCCTTACCCACCACTAAGCCTACTTTCTTGATTAGTTTGTTAAGTAGCAAGATCATATTAATGGACAAAAACACAAAAAAGAGGACAAAATGCAATGCTGCGCTACCTAACACTACACAGCATACCAGAGCACACAGTGATGGCTAGTTTTAGGTCAGAATTCCCCTATTAGCCATTTTCCAAGTCTGCTCCCACCAGTGGGAATTGCTGTGGCTGGTCCTTAGATAGTACAGTCCTGCCAGTCGAACTCAGACACAGTGTTAGAACTGACGAAGTTAGCTCTACAAGTTTATGCTAAATTATATTCCCACAGAATGCAGCGTGTCCCTAAAACACAGCAAAAACATGGCAAAACCTATGGCATACATCTGTGTTAGTCAATGTCTGTTCAACATGCATGTAGACCATACTGGTACAGTACAGTACTTTGCACATGTAACATATTTCATGTATCTATGCTCCACAGACTAGCCAGAGTTAAGCAAAGTTAGCCTAAAGCAAACAACCATGTCAACTAAAACCCTGACTTACAGTCAGTATGTTAATTCTGCCTATTATAATGCTGAATAACTTAACTATTTCATCACATAATGTCAGTGTAACCTTTGATCAGATACAGAATGAAAATTTAAACAGACAGATGTGACCACTGTCAGATGATTGTGTTTATATCTGTGAAGTTATTAAAAATAAGGGGGAGAATGTTTGGTAAGTCAAGATTAAGGAGAATACTTGCTAATATTCTTGGTTCTCAGAATAGTGTTCCCAGCAACGTCATTAGTTTTAAGCATCCACAAGAAAAAGGACTAAGTCATATTTCACTTCCTCATGATCTTTGACCTCTTGCAATGGGCAAGTGCCACTGCTGAGTCACAGTACTTGGGAAATCAGTTTGAGAAGTTCATGCACATGGAGAGGATTTTCACAAAAAAACAAACTCAGGCTGGAGAAAAGGCTGAAGAAGGTTAATGGGAGAATATGGCTGTGCATTTTCTGGGATACATTAAGATTTTTAAAGAGTTCATTTCAGAGTTCATCTGTATAAAAAAGTACAATTTGCTTTTTGGGTTGAAATTGCATAGTGTTGATGGGAGGTTTTGGCATGCACTGAGATTTTCTACATTCATGTGTTGCTCACTGTAACGTTTCTAGTAAGTGGCCGCTAGAGGCCATTGTTAATTAAGGTTTGTATTGGGACTTTTAGTTTGACATGGGGTGTGACCTCATCCCTGTGCCTGGGCTGGCCAGGGATGAGGCATTATTCAGCAATCAGCTGTTTCAAGTTTTAGATTCTGTTAAATAGCACACTTTGGGATTGTGAGGTTGTCACCATCACACTTAGCTTGGTTGTGTTTGCGTCTGCAGTTTTGTTATGTGAAATCGTATCGGCCCTCATGCATGTTGTTTTTGTTTTTGAATAAAGACAAAGAAAGTATGGAGGTCTGCGTTTGTACCTCCTGCTTGGGTGAAACACCACCGAACATGACACTCACTTCATATTTCCTAAAAATATATTCCCTATTTAGTACCTTTATTAGCCAGAAAAAGTATAGATATTTAAGGAGATACTGATGTAACAGTTAACAAGCGCATTTAACAAGCGCAGACATACAGAGTCTTGTTTTTTTGACATAATTTTTTAATAGTTGTGGATGGTTGTAGCCTATTGGGTAAAACACTTGCCTGTGAACCTGATGACCACAAAATTCCAGGGTCAAAACCCCCCCCCCCCCCCCCCCCCCCCCACACACACACACACACTTTCTACCATTGTGTCCTTGAGCAAGACATTTAACTCTCAGTTGTTCCAGTGGGATTGTGGTGTTGAATTTTTTGACAATTGTCCATTACAGTTTCTTGTGTTCATTTTCCTAGTGTTTTTCAAAGACCAGCAATGATGCTGAATGATCAAAGGAGAGTTACAAAAAACATTAAAGCATATGCCAAATAACAGATAAACTGCTGTGCTCTTAAGATAAAGTTCCTCAATAGACATTTAACAAGACCACCACAAAACTTTGGCTTCAAAAATTTGAGTTTGAATCAGTTCTTCTATGTTCCAGAATCAATAAAAACTGTACGTCCAGAACTTCACAGCCCTGGAGCCATTCAGATCCAAGGTCAACACACAAAGACACATTACACAGTGTAAGGAGCCCTGGAGCAACGGAAAAATCAATCGTATTCATGTGCTTAACGTTTATGGGAAGTATAAATATCCAAGCTCCTTCAAAGAGCTGTTCTCGAAAAGTTGCCCAATGTCCTTCTTCACAGTTGAAGATTTCCATCATGAAGTTCAAAGACTAAAGAGAATTAAAGCTGTTCTGAAGTCAGAACAACTATTGATTTGCAGTGATCATTCCTTCTGAAGTGAAAAGTTGACCTTAATCATGCTAGCAGATGCCCCCCACAGTAAAACACAGCTCTGACCGCCTTATAATAGCAGCCAAACATTCAGGCTTGTTCTCTTAAGGCGCTTTTCCATAGGTCTACAGGAACTGTGCTGTACCTAAACTGTACAGTGACAGCACGGAAGTTGTATCACGCTTTGATTTTCCAGTGTATCTCAGTCCGGTAACAGAGTTTCTGACTCAATTCTCTCCATTCAGTTTATGGCCGGTTGTCCCAAAACCGCTTCCATGGAGGCGAAGCAGCGGAAAGTTTTTCTGCCAGAGCTACTTTTGATATTGCAGTCTTTAACTTTATCTTTAGCCCATACAGACAGTCGTGCTTGTTTTTTGTCGACTTCCCAGCTGTTAGTTTGTAGCTCTGTTGTTGGGTTTTTTTGTGTGATCTGTAAACAACAACTCCATTCCAATGTTGTGCCCACTTTAGGCCCTGCCATTGAAAAGGGCTGTGACAGCACAGGTATGGCCCAGGTACGGGTCACTTTATTTGTAATAGTACAGGACAGGATGGCTCCTTGTGCCACTGGAAAAACGCCATAAGTGTATGCCACATGTGGACAAAGTGGTGAAGGACGACTCTTCTGCCCAAACCACTTTCACATCTCAGTAGGCTGGGGCCTGCACTTTCTGGTCCACTAATTCATCTTTGTTGTGAGGGGTTTACGCATTGCAGCCATACTATACTGTCCCTCTCTATGTAGATGGATGGACTGTTCTTGCTGACACAGTCTGTTCACGTCTTGTTATTGGCATTTATAGTTGCCTGAGAAACAGCTGCTCTTCTGTTTTTCTCACATGTCACGCCAATGCTTGTGCCTCACATTCACTGAACGTCTGCTGTCCACCATACCCTATATTTACAGATGATGTCTTTCCCATAGATCTAAGTGCAGGTGTCACTCTTCCTAAACACTAGTTGAGAAGTCTTTGCAACTGAAGCTGCCATCAATGCTTCAGTAATGAACCGTCTTTCAAAGTCACTTGACCCTTTCAAAGTCTTTCCCTCTTGACACAAAATCACAAGTATTATAGGATGATACTTGATATCCAATTATTTTTTGTCTTTCAATATTGTTATGTGTTTCCATTTGTTTGTCCATCCCAAAGTTCTTGATAGGCTGTTTGTCTAAATCCTCTCATTTGACTAACTCTGGGACATCTACCTTATTATTTTCTATGTATATTCAATTTCTAAATACAATATTCAATGATATTATAGTAGAGAAATAAAGTAACCTAGCTGAGCTAGTGTACATTTCATGTTAAAATATGTATTACATGCTTTGAAGGCATCTTCAACTCTCTTAGTTGTAGGAACCTCTTTGTAATAACTGCTCTGCATGTATATGGTACTTTGGATTTTATTCCCATTTACATTCCCAAGAGCTATGCGTACGCATGGGCTGTTTAGCCTGCTAAAGTACAAGAAAAGCAGATAATGTATCACTGTTCCTATTACGCTTCTGTGAGGGATGTCTTCTGGAATTAGATGATTTACCACATTAGTCCTTTATGGCTTCAGCACCAAGGGTCAAAAAAAGAAGAAACACTGTACAGAGACACTTCATTTAATATTTTTAATGTTATTAATGTGAACAGATTCACAATAATGTGTTTTAGATTAAAAAAAAAACATTTACCATTCAATACTATAACCTAATATATAGTATAACATGTTTTTAGCAGATGTCACATTACAAAACTGGACATCACACAGTATGAGATCCTATTAAATTTATTTATAGCCACCAAAATAAGGCAACATGAATCCTGCACATAAAAGACCCTAAAGACTTTGTGGCACTCCCTGCTTCTCTACGATTCTCCCTCCCACCACTATCCCTCATTAGTGACCATTTCCTGCTTGACTTCTACGTTTGTGTCCTATAACTTTGAAGGCACTTTTGCAGCTAAAGAAAAGTCAGCTAATTTAATCACTTTTGAACTCTGAGGTCAACATTTTCCATAAGACCTGCGCAAGACTGCTCTCCCTCCATGGGGCTAAGAGAGATTACTCAGAGACCGATAAGTACGCTTAGGTCATGGACTCAAGTACACACAGTGCTGTTATTATAAACGTAGTCCATCAACAACAAAATGTTTGATGTCTTTAGTTTTGAACTGGAGCTACAAGGCTAATGCAGTTAACCTCAACCACTAGCATTGTGCATATGGTGTACATAAATTACCACACTCTCATAAACAGATTTGCTAATGTTCATTTTAACACTGTTATCTACCAATATCGACAAAAGATATCTGATAGCTAAAGGCAGAGGTAGCAGCCATCTTTAATAGCCATCTTTTCTCATTCCAGGTTGTTTTAAAGTGTCAGAAACCACAGAATCTCAGCCTCAGCCAACATGAAGAAGGAAAATCTAATATATACAACAAGTTAAGATGGCCACAGCTTAGGATTTTCCCAGCTACATTCTGTTTTTTACATAGATGCACCACTATATATATATTTAGTGAAACAAAATCTTGTTTACCCAGCTAAATTTGAGTTAGCACACTAATGTATCCTGCCTATATTCAAAGAGAATGTAAAATAGAATCAGACACTGAGGACTGCTTCTTCAGATTTATGGGCACATGCCAGCTGGTGGTTGTACAATAAATTTTTGTTGGCTAATTGGCCCTTCAATCAAAGAAGGAGGGGATTTGCAAACAGAATAAAACATAATATAAGCAAATCACAGTTACTGACAGCTTCATCAGTGGTGTGTGGTGGACAGGTGGGTATTTTTAACAATGTTGTTGAAATATAATGAGTTGTTAAACTTCTTCCTGATGCGGGTCATGGGCAGGCAAACAAAACTAAACTAAAAAGGGTCACCATGGCCATCTATTTGCAATTACTTAGGTGTGTGTAGAAAAGATTTAGGTGTGCGATGATTTAGTTATGCAGGTTGCACTATGGTTGAGATATAATTTACACAGATTACTCATCACTATTTCTGTTACGCTTCTGTGAAATTATCATGCGGGATTATGTATGTCTTTTAGAATCAATATTCTAGTGGTTTAGCACATTACAGTAAATTATGACCTCAGCACCATGAATCAGACTGAAAAAAAAACACATTGTTTAGAGACATTTAATTTAATTTTTGTGTAAATAATGTGAACAAATTTGAAAAAAGAGAATTCAGTCACTGCAACCAGCAGCTTCACAGTTCATCTTATGGATGGTAGACAGATGGGTATTTTTAACATACTGTTTAAATATAATTAATCGTTAAACCTCTCCTTGATAAGGGCCATGGGCAAGCAAACAAAACAAAACAAAAAAGGGCACCTAAAGCCCACCCTGCGTATGTACTGCTACAAGCCGGTTTGCTTAGTACAGTTTTGAGCAAGTGTGTAATGATTTAGTTATGCAGTATACTAATTGGTGAGACATAACCAACTTAGATATCCATTTGGGGTAAAATATAAATTGGGGTAAAAGTATGCCCAGGGTTTCACTAAACTTGCTTGACTGCAGTGTGGATTTCCATTGAGTATAGCTTCCAAAAATCTCACAGCTCCAGTGCAAGATTAAAGAAGGAAATTTCAGACACCACATGTGATTGACTACATTTGGGGTAATTTGTGGAAATTAGATTTTTGTCTAAATTATTCCTAAGAGCAGCTAACAACCCCCCCTCTGCCCTCCCTCTTTCTCCCAGTGGCAGCCTGTGAAAGTAGATTCTTGTTTCAAATAGCCTGTTTTGGTACCACACAGATCATAACACAGATCGTGACATGATAGAAACCAGCTGGAGCAAGCGGATGGCTGTTATAGTCCAGTGAGACAATAAAGTTGTCACTTTAAGGACGGTCACAAATAACATCCGGCCGCAGAGGCTAAGCACCCTATATGCCTTTTCTAAGAGATATTGTAAATATTTTGAGAGCCTTGACGGCAGCCAAATGATGGAGATAAAGACATGCGCCCTTGGTTTATTACATAGAACCCCTAACAGGCGGCTAATAAAACAACACTTTAGTCACTGTGGAAGATTCCCACAAGGGTGATGGGTGTGTAAGGCATGGGCTGAAAGGTCATTGCATCCAGGCATGAGAAAAAATGGCTGTGGTAGCCTGGCAGGTGGAGAATTTTGATGTGACTCAGCCAAACTTGTTCCCAGCTCTGTGGGAAATGTCACTTGCTGCCTTGAGTAAAACATTTAAACCCCAAGTTGCTCTAGAAAGACTGTTCCTGCAGTTATGATGCACTTTGGCTTCGCTCATGGGTGCCTACTTTAGAGTTTTTACTGGAATTTAAAGAGGGTTGATAAGCATCATACAATTCCCCAAAAAAGCTTCATACCGTTCTCAAAGGGCCACGCTATTTATTTTCAGCATTGAAATAGAACATTTCTGCACATTTGAGTAACTGTTCACTGGCCTTGTAGATTAAGTCATTATCAGACTACTTTCGAAACAGACTAGTCCAGGTTTGAATTTGAGATGTAACCCTTTACTTCTGTACCACAAAATAATGTCATACTAGCAAAATTTAAGTTTCTTTTGGCCAGCTATTTGTGTGAAGAGCTTCAGACTTTGTAATTATTTCCAGTGAAGAAGTGCATGTACTTTACTGTAATAATAATAGAACCCCAAACAACCAGAAACCAGAATACAGGCTTCCCAACAAACAGCTTGATGGGATTTTATAAAATAATTTTTATTTTGCTTTTATTTTGTGGCTATACCTACATATGTAATATAATCAAATATCAATCAAATATCTTACATTCAAATTTCATTAACCATACAGTCGTTGTAGGACGCCTGTGAATTCTTATGTTAATCAGACATAAGAATCCTTGTTAAGAAACAAACGTTTAAAGAAAACAACAGAAAAGACCTCCAAAATAAGAACCATTTTGAAATAAGAATAGCTATTCTGAAATGAGATACTGAGGCAGGATGCAAGAGTGAGTTTAAAGTTTAAAGAGGCGACCACACTGCCATATAGGGACTCACAGTGAGAATACAGGACATAATGACTCAAGAACACACAACCACAGGCTGAATCACAGTGGTACTAAAACTAAAAGAGTACTAAAACAAAAAAATATACATTTATTTATTTATTTATTTTTTAATCTTAGTTAAGGCGCCTTTCAAAGTACTCAAGGGTACCTTACAGACAAGTAAACCAGAGCATAAAATCAATAACGCAAAAGAAGACAAATAAAAATTGATAATAAATAAACAAAAAATATATAAAATCACAGGAGTAAGGCTAGGTGTAAGACTAGAAATGGGCACAGTCTAGGAACATGATCAAAGTGAGTACACAAGTTTGAAGGGATGAGTTTTAAAAGTCAGAAAAGACTTAATGGCATTAATTTCCTGCTGATTATACTATCTGATCATGTTACACCCCAAAAATAAAATCAGATCTCCCTGTTTTGGAAGGAAGGAGGAGTAAATTTTTAAAAATCTGTATAAAGTAACCACGGAGGCATGGCAAACCACTTTCCTGTAATCATGATGGACACTGCAATCAAATTCTCCTCAGTGAATTCCACAGTGAGATTATGATCCTTCCTGAGTTTCCTCCCCTTCCCTTCTGTGTCTGGCCTTGACAATGACTTATCTATTAATAAGGCTTTGTGGGGGAGGCTGGTTAGAGTGTCCATTCCTTTCCACCATGCTGGGGGGGAGACAACAGGAAGCAAGTGACCACTGAGGGTGAGAGAGAGAGAGAGAGAGAAAAATAGGGGGGGGGGGCGGGGGAGGTGTGCGTGTTTCGTGTGTATAGGGGGGGGGCTATCTTAACAGTCTGATACCTCTGGGAAACAGTCTGAAGAGTATGTACTAATGGGGGGTTATGGATCAAGTGATTGTGTGTGAGTGGTTGGTTGTGTATGTGTGTGTGTGTAGTTTTTTATGGCCCTTCGAAAACGCTCCCATTCATCGGAAGACTTTTCATTTGGAGTCTCTAGAGCATCTTATCAGGTAGGACCTGTTCATCTTTCAGTCTTTTTCTGTGTCATATTAGCAGTTTCGCTTTGGAAATGTATTGTGGATCACTTTAAGTACAGTTTTGCACCTCATTGCATGCAAAGTTTACTTTGGACCTCAGTAGGAATTAGTTATATTTGGGTACAGGACAAGAGTACAGGAGAATAAAGGAGAACAGTAAAAACAACAAAAGGTTTTACAAGACTTCTGCACTTAGTAGTTATATGAGTTCTATGAAGGTATGTGTGACACTATTGTAGTATACTTTCAAGACCAAAAACATCCCAACTTCGTAGTGACTTAAAGTCAAATAGAAGACATAACTAACCTTTTTTATCTGTCAAGGTTATGTCCCAGGGTATATGAAGCACATCATATCATGTAGTCTAAAACCGCTGTTTCCCTATATATTTTCAATTGAAGTGTTATGTCTCCACCACCTCTAAAACATCAGTCATTACCATCACTGTGCGCCAGCAAGCCAGGAAAAATAATATTAACCAGTGATATCATGTTACTCCTACCACTCTCAGCTATCAGCACTCAGTTACCTCAGAGACCCTCCCTGATACCTAGTTTCACTCCGAAATACGTCACAGCACGGAGAGAAGATCTTATGATTTCCAAGCCATGTGAAAGTTTAAAGGTTTAAAGCTAGGCCAAGAACACTCTTATTTCATTCAGATCTTTCATGTCTTTGAGGACAATCATAAAAACTCATAGTGTAAGTGGAAAAAGTATATGAACCATTGGAATTAATAACTGGTGGAGTTCCAGCTGACATACAGACATTCACATTATCCTGAAGAAGTTTTTTACAGTTGGGAATTCATCTTCCCCCTCAATGATTGCAAGCTGGCCAGGCCCAATCTAAGTTTCATTAGTCCACAAAACATTTTGCCAATACCGTTGTGGAGTGTCAGCATGCTCTTTCGCAAACTTCAGGAGTGTTTTATGTTCTGTAGACTCATGAACACAGATGTTAGCCGGTTCCAATGATGCCTTCAAATCTTTGTCTGTCACTCTGGGTTGTTTTTTACCTCATTGATGAGTCTTTGTTGTTCTCTTGGGGTCATTTTGACTGGGCGTACACTTCTTGGTAGAGTAGCCACAGTCCCTTTGTGTCTCCATTTGTAGATCATTTGCCGAATTTCTAAAGTCTTTGCAATCACTTTGTAACCTCTCCCAGCTTTATGTAAATCAACGACTCTTGATTGTAGAGCCTCTAAAAGCTCTTTCTGGCAGGGATGGCTCACATAAGCGTATCCTTCTTGGGCGGAGCAAACTCAAAATGTTTGAGTGTTTTTATCAGTCAGTGTCGCTCTGGTCCACACCTCCAAACTCATGTTCTTAACAAGGTATGCTAACTCCAATTATTTTTTCCACTGGCACTATGAGCTTTTTATGACTGCTCTCAATAAAGATATAAATATCAGGATTATATAGGCTGTAGCTGTACCTCCTGTACCTCTTGGATTGCCATCTTTTATTTAATTATTTATTTGTGTGTGTAAACAGAATGAAGCATGTGGAAATGTGTTAACTGGACTGAACCTGTCAGTGTTTGCATGTGTACAGTACTGGTCAAAGGCTCAGGCACACCTACTCATTAAAGGACCGACATCCTACATTTTTCTAGTACTTTAAATGTTTTCTCCCAAATTCCCATTATAATGTTTGTGCAGGTTTATTCATTAATAACAGTCATAATTCATTTTTACACAACCATTTTCCAACCTTTCTACTTTCCCTTTAAGACATGGATATCCAGTCTGTTCTGATTGGCTACCCTTTATTGTGCCTCATTCAGAAAGCACTTCAGGATCAAACACTCATTATAACTGAAATATTTGTGCTCAGTGTTAAACTTTAATAGGCTGAATTGGTGGATATATGTAAATAAGCTGAGTTGGTTTTTGTGACATCACAGCAGTTAATTGAACACAGAGTGTCTTTGCAGCCTAGATTATGTAAATGGACTGTTTGAATAGGCAGTGAATGGTTCATTTTGAGACTTTAACTTTGGGTAGCATATCAAACTGTTCTATTTCACAAAAGTGAGTAAATTTCAGTTTTTTATGATATGGGATCGTCAAGGTGTGGCAGGAAATGATGGCAGGGGTCTATAAAATATATATGTTGCAAAGTTTTACTCTCCTGGATCAGAGTGACCGAAACGATCAGAATGATATTTGATTGATACATGCATTAAGCATATTGGTAATGTGAATTAATCATTTGATCATTGCACATCAGGTGTGTCTGGACATCTAGCTTTTCAAAATAGTTTTAATTAATAAGTATGTGTTCTTCACTGGTTTGTTATAACCTGTTAAACTGCAAGTTGATTGATTCTTTAGCTGTTTGGTTACAGTTAAATTAGGGTTTTTTTGTTTTGTCTTTTGCTGATTTTATATGGAAAAATAAATACACATCCTCTACGACAAACACACTTCTGTCCATTTTGATCATTGTTTACTTACTAAAGTTTACATAATTTTTAAATGACCTGTGCAAATGTCATGGCACATTTTATCTTTTATGTTTTATTTTTTTCTAATATGTTATATATGTTCCCAAAACATATAAATAAATCAAAGTGCATTAAAATGTTATAAAAATGCCATATACAGGTGTGTTCCCTGTAGAATGTGTGATTTAGGCAGTATCTGCTCTTCAGACGAAGAGAAGACACTTTGATGGGCTTGAAGCTGTGTGATGAGGCTGCATGTACCCGGAGCTTTAGCAGGTAGCTGCTTTATGTATATTTTTGCTCACTTCATTGAAGATAACAGTGAAAATTAAACATTACTGTGGAATGTTTAAGAGAAAGCATGATGTTCTGAGATGTTTGACTGACAGCACATATTTAGAAACAGTCTCTATTAGTCTCTATTTAGCTTTAAACACTTCTTGGTTCACAAATCAGGAGGTTAAACACTGGTCACTCAGATCTGACACAGCATCTCCAGTCAAGCAACTCATGCAGGCTGTTTAGCTCAATGTTAAACATGGCCTGCAGTGTAAATACACACTGCAGCTTTCGGTGACTTGTTCTGTCTCTCTTTCTCTCTACCCCTCCCTCCCTCTCTCTCCCTCTCCCTCTCTCTCTCCCTCCATCCCTCCCTGTTTCTCTCTCTATCTCTCTGTCTCTCCCTCCCTCTTTCACTCTCTCTCTGTCTCTTCCTCCCTCTTTCTCTCCCTCCCTCTCTTTCTCTTTATCCCTCCCTCCACCCCCCCGCCCTCCATCCCTCCATCCCTCTCTCTCTCTCTTTCTTTCTCTCTTTCTCTCCCTCCCTCTCTCTCTTTCTTATTCCGTCCCTCCACCCCCTCCCTCCGCCCTCTCTCTCTCTCTCTCTCTCTTTCTCTCTCTCTCTCTCTCTCTCTCTCTCTCTCCTCCCC